>BMAT01003374.1:29466-52479 GCA_019649035.1 Elysia marginata
CCTCTTACCAATATCTTATGTCATTAAACCTTCTATTTTTATTTGCGGCAAATATTGATATTATCATGCATACTTTGAAAGCTCAGAAAAGTGCGTGTTTCAAAATATCCCCGCCTTATTATTCGAAAACTGCGACACTCGATTGGACTTAGTGGAAGACGCATTATTTTTTATTTTATTACAAGAGTAGGCACTAATTGTGGACCCTGCAATTGAATCTAAAAGAGTGGGGCATCAAAGTTCAGGCTAGATACGATATAAGGTTATAAAAGAGAAACAGTTCCTTTTTGTTTCGACGCAAATTATGGACACACAACTTATTAACAAGAAATCACGCTACAAAAGAATGGTGTATGTAACACAGCCAACCTTCATTCCACATGGTGGCAACATTAAACGCATTTTTCTGTTTGACTTTTGGCAAGCACTGCTACCTTGGGATTGGATAATTATGAGGTCTAGAGAAAGGTGAAACGTTATGGTGTTTTTTATCTGATTTCTATGGCAGCAGATGTACATACTGCAGCAGACTCTCTCTCCCTCTCTCTCTTTCTCTCTCTCGTTCCGCTTTCAGATGTGATGGCTTAAGTCGCTACGATGCATTCTTGGTGCTAAACGTTTTGTATAGTATTCGCTTTTTGTTTTTTTAATACTAGAGAAAGCTCGACGAAGGGCAAACCGGAACCAGATGTTGTTTGAAGAACCTAGGGAATTAGGACAATTTAGCTCCTTTAAATAAACAGACAGACTTGTCTATATTGTAACTCAACAAAAAGTATAAAAGATGCTCATTCTTAAACAAAATAGATAAAAAAATGAGAAAAAGTCATGGAATCTCTACCAAATTGTCCAAAATGGTTGGCCTTCTGAGAGTCCGATACTTGGTCTCTTTAGAGATCTATGGCTTTAGGTCGGGGAGAAGGGAGGAATGGCAGCCGAGCAAATGCGTTTAAGAGTTGTTTGTTTTTTTATTTCTTCTTATTTTTTGGTGGGTATTGTTTTTTTTTTCTTTTGAAGCAGTCGAAATATTTTTTTGCTTTAGATCTAGCGAGATTCAACATTGTTATTCGCATTTCTCCCATGTCTTTAAAAAGACGATGCGATAATAGCCAAAACGGTGACCTTTATGAGCTTAAGCCCTTCGGCTAAACCAGAGAAAACATGACATGAAGAGTTTAAAAAAAGAAGAAAAACGGCGCCTAATTCTAGTCTATGTCTAAGCCTAATACAGACTCTAGATTAAGATCTCTTCCATATCTAGTTCTAAATTGAGTTTCTCTGAATTTATTTCTAGATGTAAGTCAAATTTTTAGCCTCTTAATTTAGATTTTTAATTTAGATCTAACCTTAAATATACAAAATTCAACAATCGAAGCGGACAAAACTTTTTTGTATATAAACGTGTGTTCTTCCATGTGTGTAAAATGTGACTTCTCCGTCTACACAGAGTTTTTTTTCTTTTTATGCTTATACTCGCTCGCGTTTGAATGATGCGTTATATAATAATTATTTCAAATTCGTAGGGAGAGAGTGTATTTGATTGAGTGAGAGAGAGAGGGGGGGGGTAGCCCGGATTTTTTAACGAGGTGTGGTGGACTTGGGCATCATCACTCTGTCACATGTAGCTGCGAACGGCAACACTACCTTGGACAATCTAGTTGCTATTAATACAGTTAAACATGTACTCACTGACACAACACAATAGACCTGCCTACCCTTTGACATCCCAGTGGAGATAAGCGGAGGGGGAGACGTTAAAATGAATACAGACCACTTCAGAATGATAGACAAAAAAGTTTTTTAAAAGTTAAAACAGTATAATGTGCGAAAAGTATCCAGTAAATGGTAATTGCTGTAAATAACACGTTTCCATTATGTTCACACAACAACAATAATGCCATCCAGTTCCTTTTCTCTAGCCATTTTTCAGTTGTGAACGCTATGAAGTCCAAGGTGGCAAATTCCTCCAAACACTCGTTATATTTGGAGATCGGAGCTGTTGATGTGAGAGAAAGAAGTAATACAACTCAAGATTATTTTAAAATGATCGAAACCTGTGGTGAGTAGGCTATGTCAAAGTTTACATCTACTTATTATGTTCTTTCTTCCCTAAAATCTAAAAATGTTTAAAAAATACATATAATGCTCTCTGTCATGAAACCGCACTACCAAAAAGTAAGTCACTCGCCTTGTGTGATATTTAGTTTATTCCTGCTAAAAGCTTTTGCGTCACCCCCTTCTAAGTTGAGCGTAATAATGTTATTACGCAAATCATAACCTCTGTTAAAGTAATCACCTGCACTTATATATATATATATATATATATATATATATATATATATATCCCTCTCTCTGTGCATCCCTCTCTCCTTCTATCTATCTATCTATCTATCTATATAGCTACCTATCTATCTCTCTATTTATCTACCTATCTATCTATCTTTCTCTTCCCCTCTCTCAGAGTAACTTGACCCAACACTCTTGTTTTCAGCTCGGCTATAAAGGAGCTTGTCAATGATAGAAATGCGTATTACGAGTGACATGGCTATTTACATTGCACATCATTAAAACTGATAAATTAATTGCTTTCATCAAGGTGATGGTAGTCACTTTTCCATATTACGAGTAAAAAATGAGTGCCTGAAAGGCCATGCGTACAGTTAACAACAATTTATTTCTCTTCCCAGAGAATTTTATGAACTGTTAATTAACCTGAATTGATGCATACACGTTTTGCTGTCTTAGTTAAAACTTGAATTTAAAACAGAGACAAGGCCATACTCAGAATTTGGTACAGATCACTAAGTCTTGACTGTCCAGCTCACAGTTTATTAGAGCATAGCACTAAATGTAAAACAAAAACATTTGGGAGAAATCTGGGTCGAAGTGTCAAACTGTTTTTTCTCTTTAGCTGTGAGATTAAAATAGATGGCGATCCTTAACTCAAGCTGGAGTTGAGATCTGGATTAGGCGAGATGCGTATCCCACTTATTTAGATCTTTCATTGTTGTTTTTTTTTACAACGGATATAGGACATAGCGTGATGGAAAGCTATCACAAGGCTATCACAAGCCATGGAGCCGAGCCAGAAAGGTGCTCTGTTAACGGGCTTATCCCACGCGTTAAGAGATCAGGGCAGATTTTTGGAACTTATGGTAAATAGTGGGAACAACTTAAAAGGTTTGGGTTTGATCCGGTCTCTCTACTCTCCCCTGTACCTACGCTCTGGCAGCTGTCTCGGTTTTAAAAAAGCGGGCGAGTCAGAGAAAGGCTAGGCGAGAGGGTGAGAGCGGGTGGGTGAGTAGGAGAGCATTTTAGCTAAGGGGGGAGGGGGACGGGGTGAGAGAGAATCGTAGAAAGTCTTGTCGACGGGAAAGGGGGGGGGTGAGCTCGATAGAGCAAGCGATCGCAAATTTCGACACTGAGTGCCGCTAGAGCTCGGAACTGGTCTAAAGATCTGCTAGAATCTATAGTCTGGTAACCGTGGAGCCCGAGACAGCGAGAACGCGACAAAACTAGCACGTGAGTCCACGCCTAGACCAGATCTAGTTGTAGAGACTAGGGCTAGTCAGCTATAGAAAGTGCAGCGTTTCTGCATGTTAAGTTATTACACAACCAACGCAGAGTTGATCGAAGTCAAGCAAAGTGAAACAATTTGAAATGTAAATTTTACTGCAGATTAACCAGACGTTGTTACATGTGGGCGCAATTTATATAAACCTCATGTAAAATGTCGATCATTCCTGAATAAAAAGGAGGGCGCTCATTTGACAAAGATTAATCATTTTCACTCAGCCGATTTGATTTTTAAAGTCTACAGTAACGTTGTCGCTTTATAGTTACTTGTAAAATTCAGAGACCCATGTAAGACTATGGTAGAGAAACAACAAGTGGACGAAACGATAATCATAAGCTAGCAAGAATGACATGGAGCTCAACTACTTTTTTATGAACCAAACGAAAGTTGTTTAACATTCGAAGAAAAAAACTTGGTACGGCGTGTTTGCTTGCCGGACGTCGTTCTCCTGTTCACCATCTGGGTGGACATAGAGGGATTATTTGGCGGTCGGTGATTCGTCAATATTCGCTTCTCCTACAGCCCTAGACGTACTGACGTGAGTGGTTACTTTCTCTGCGTGTGTGTCTGTCTGCCTGACTGTCTTTCTGTCCCCCTTAAAACCGCATGTTGAGCTGTTCACCACTAAAATCATTAAAACCGTTTCTAAAAAAAGTATATTTAACAATGCGTGAAAACTAAGCGTTATGGTGTTTTAGCTAAACTTGGATGAGAAAAAATGTTAATAACCGCAGAATTTTTAGCATGTGTTATGTCCACATAATTTATAAATCTTGGTAGGCATCAAACGGAAAGCGCTGGGTTTAATCATTATACAAAGATTACGTCGAAAAAAATCGTAAATGTTTTAAATTCAAGGCTGTAAACTTGTACTGTTTCATGGTGCAAAAAAATGGACCCAGCTTTTTACTTCCACATTCTGTTTTCTCTTGATTATTAATTCACTTTACTCATTTGCGGCAGGCGATAAGACATAATGTCGCAGCGGCTTTTTTTTAATATTTTAAACTTATTTTTACATCATTCGTATTTTTCTTGTCCCTTTTGTCCTTCTCTTGGCTTCTTACTGCCGCTCTTTTGTCCTCCTTTTGACCTATCTTTTGTTCCTTATGCTCCAGTTCATCGCCCATTTCTTTCTCGTTCTCCTCCTTTGTCTCTCCTTTTCCCGTTTTGCATCAACTAGCATACAGTCTGCACCGATTATTTTGGCGTGTGCTTTATTGACAAGATTGATGCTTAAGTGGAGGATAGTTGAGTTTGCAGTTTTATGGAAGTATTTGACCTTTACGCAACCAAAGTTTGGGTTAACATTATCCGATGTGTGTAAATTCTGGTAAACTTAACTTTGTGACTTCAACTGAAAAGGAATTTTTATCGGTTTATGTTGAGCAATTTTGGCACACAGTTTGGTTTATATTTGAGCGATCTAGAGTCTAAGTAGAAAGTTGACAGCCCAAAATGAAAACTAATCTTAGTATGTATCTGTACTTTGATCAATGAGATATTAACTTTTTGTGCGAAATAAAGCCAAAACCTAACTTGAAGGCCAGCCTACCCACGGCAGTGTTAAACGAAAGAGTCAGAGATAAGATAACCTTGTTGTTTTGCTTTCTACTTAGATCGCTTAGGTTTATATTCATGTGGATGCCATGGCTCAAGGTTTGATTGCTTCGTCAATGCAGTTTTATCTTATTGTTCACGTGTCTGTAAAGAAGTTTCAAGTTCTTGTTTAAACGTAGCGTGCGTACTGTTGGTCTTTGAGTGCCTGGCTGGCAGCGTTGCACGAATACTCTGAAATATTTATCGCTTGCATGTTCCAAATGTGTTTAGAAAAATCTTTGTCGTAGAGACAGACAGGCGTGAGAATCTCTAGTGTGGTAATTTGTGTAGGAAGAACTTCCATCATAGGTATTTTTGCTTGTACTGACTCATCACAAGGGTTTCTCCTCTAATATGCTACCACACTGTCTCAGTTTGTTCAACATTTCGTTTTCTGTAAACCAGTAGCATCACTTATTTGCTCTTGCACTTAAAAAGGTGGCCAAAACCTCACTTTAGTAGTATCGAAGTTTGCAATTACCTCGTATCACTCTGAGCACGCTGACATTGGCCGCTCTAATCAGTGTAAACTATGGCGTTTTTCGTGCTTTTTGCTCGCTTTCGGTGGCAAAAAAATTGTCTATGTCGAGGTAATTACCCAGAGTGCAGCGTTTTTCCCTATAAAATATGCAGATTAATGGAGACAAATCATTGATCCTTGCCCTGCCCATGAACAGTCAATCAACGGACGCCAGGTGAGAGTTATCGCCCGTGAAATACCAAAAGCGGCGCTGCAGCAGATCTGAATGTAATTATTATGAAAGCGAATGTTGGAAACAAAAGTAAACGAAACTTGTCCTACTTTTCACACCTGCATAGTAAAACAATCAGGTCAGTGGATGAAGGTAAACTTAATGCATGGTTTGTTCACCATAACCTTGAAATATTCTAGGCATACGCAAAACATGCAAAAGGGCGTAAATCACTCTCAAACACTTTGGATCAAAATGTCGTCACTCTATCGTTCAATTCAACCATAAAGCCGTGATATTTTCGTCTACGAGAATCATTTTCTCCCGAGTTGTCTTTGCCTTAGCTTTTGTCTTAAACCGCCCAGTGTTTGCTGTGTTTTGTTTTTGTTTTTTTTTTGTTGTTGTTTTTAGGGTGAGGGAACCTTGAGTAAAAACATGACAAGGTATAGCTTTGATAAGATAACATCAGAGAGAACTCCTTTATTTATCCCAGTATGGAATTTATATTTTTTACAATGCTGTTACATAAATACATTGAATTTTTTCTTAAACATTCTACAGTGTTCTTACTCCCTTCTTACATGCATAAAACATTATATAGTGTTCATTTTTCATTTCATACACTAAACATTCTCCACTTTTCATGTTTAGTCCAATATTCATCAAATTTGATACAGTTTTCATATATACTTCACAAATAAAACATTCCACGGGACTCATACCAAAATATAATTAGTTTTTCTATGTGTGTATAGCTATTTTAAAGCAAAGGAAACTTTAGCATGTAAAGAATAACAGAAATTAAATTAAGAGTAGTAAAGAAAAAATTAGATCAGTGAAAGGAAACATTATTGAGCTTAAAGTCTGTGTGTCTGAAGTCTCCTTAGTAGCGCAGATGTTGATGAAATAAAAGATTTCCTATAACTCTTGGTTTTTTTTTAGGGTTTTGTCTGTATTCTTCCTGTACTGGAAAACGATATGAAAAAACGGCATTTAGTCGAGGGTTGGGTATATCAGCAAAGTACTATGCTCAATAACAGAATGGTCTTCATGTTGAGCGTGTAAGAATAGAAGTTTTCTTGACACCATTTTTGTTTCAGGTTTTCTTATTAGTCATTTTCATTTCTCTTTGTTTTTTGACAGAATGGACGATCCCTTATAGGTTATACCATAAATCACAATACTTCGGATTGTGGCCTACGAAAACAAAAACTTACTTCAAGATTGAAATTGAACGAATTTGATTTGCGTAGAAAACATAACCTTTGATTAATAATTTTACAAAATGATTTTCATTAACTTGAGTACGCCAATTTAATTTAAAATCCATTTGTAGACCTTGCTACCAATCATAATCACTACTTTTCATTTCTCTCTTTATTCTCTAGTAAATATGTATCCTTTTGGGATTTTTTTTCGACATATAATGTGAAATGGTTGGTTTTGCACCGATTGCGAAACCTTTTGACTTTAGATCTGTAGACTTTCTCCGAACCGTTTAAGAAACCCTCTAGTGTAGTGTCCTCAGCAAATTTTATTAGACGCGTGTTTTCTTGCGTGGCTTTATCATCATTGGTGTTGATTGAAGAGAAGACTGGACATACCCCAAGGGTGCGCCTGTGTTTGTTACTAATAATATTTCCAAACCCTTTCAATTTATATTATGTTATTGCGTCTCAGCATTTGTACCGAATCAAAGTCAACATCTTGAACCAACTCTCATATCTGTATGAAAGAAGCTACCCCTTTATCTATGGGTTAACATTTACATTTCACCGTGTCAAACTGCCAGAGGTATGTCTCTAAGACGTCATGTCGTCATGCTCAAAAGAAAGTGGGTCAGACTTAAGTCATCTCTGGAGTTCCCTGTTTTGTATTGTTAATGTAACTGTCTGTGCTGATAGTCCGAGACTTTGACAGGTGGGAAATATTTCTTGAAATGTTGACATTTTGACAGTCAGTACGGAAGTGAGAAGCTGTAATTAAAAATACATCTAAAAGCCCAACTGTAACTTGGCTAATGTCGAAATAAGATTATCCTTGGCAGTTATCAAAACAACACTCTGGTGGTTGCTGATAATAATTCCGCCTAGAATGTGTCATGTTCACATGAAGGGTGAAGGCAGTCTGTTATGTACTATAGATCTCTTACACTGCTCACACAGACAACACACAGCTTAATGTTATTTTTCTGTCTTTATTTAGACTTTGCTTGTTGCTCCCACAAACATTCATTTGCGTGACGCTAAGTGACATTTACAAACGAATTGAAACAATTCATCTCATAAACACGTCAAAATGTATGTCTTAACAGCCAGAGGAGCTGCATTTCCCTCTCTCTTAAAAGCAAGAAGGGAAAGCGAGACTTCTTAACCATTCTGAAAGCTATTTGTAAAACAACAGCTTTCTGTACTTTCCTACATTGATTTTGCTGCCTAGATTTTCTGCCTGTCTTTTTGAAAGCGTACTCTAACTGGAGGGGACTACTGCAACAATTGTAAATCAACCATTTAAACATTGATGATAACATTTCAGATAAAGAAAGTATGTGGAGAATTTGAAGCCTCTATGCTGATCTTTTACGTTAAGATTAAAAACGAAATATTTGCTTTTCATGCACAGGGTGAAGACATAATTATATAAGACTGAAAATTGCAGTTTTTAGAAAGCTTTGGAAAATAATAAATTAATAGTTGTGACAAAGTAGTCGATGATCCGCTTCATAAAAAAAAAACAAATTCAATTGTAATTATTGTTGTCAATTGAATAGGTCTTTCCTTTTTTTGATACACTGTTGCACCAAAGGTGATTAAATTTTAGATCTACATCCCAGAAACCAGGAGAGGCGCTATAACTCTACCCGAATACCAGTCTTTTGATGTACTAATAATCATATAAAAACACAGGTGACCTTCTTGTTGCGAGAACGAAATATCATGGATCTTAAGGCCAACACACATAACGTGCGAAATGCAACTTCGGCGTTTTCGAAATCTGATCAATGTGTTCACTCGTGCCAAGACAAACATGCCGAAGTAGAAACCAGAAGATAAAGTAGATATTCAAAACTTCTAATTTTATGGCCGGGATATGATGTGAATTTAAACTTTTTCTTGTTACCTTGGCATTCTTTTAAATCTTCATAAACATTTTCAAACTGGTATATTTAAAGTGTGAAATACTCTTAGGTGTAAAGCATATGTTGCGGCAAATTTAGATTCAGGAAAGTGGAAGGAATGTTTATTTTTTGTCAAAATTCTGCTCTGCTTTAACCCCAACAGTTCAGTCTCAACTCTACTGTTTAATTTCGCTACCAAACAGTGCCTGACAGATATATTGCCCCCGAAAAACCTTTATAAAACAAACAATGCTTTTAAATATAAGGTGGGCAAGATCAACGCTTACCGCAAAAGAAATGTTTTCCCACAAGGAGATTTAAGTTCTAAAAGTTTAAACAGATGAATTTATAGAAAGGAAATGTGTTTCATGCAGTGCTCTTGTGTTATGCAAGAAAAACCGGTTTCCGTCGCCTTTTAAAGATTTGGTTTCGTTAAATGTGGTTGCTGCTTAAATTTGACCGAGTTATAGTACTTGCAATAAAATAGTCGTATATGATACGTCGAAACTACCAAAAATTCATAATTTTTTCTTAGAAAAAATAAAAATAGGGATTCACCACAATAAAATCGACGCAAAAATTACAAATGTCGTAATAAACCTGAAATTTATGGTTTTCTTTTATTTTGTGTTTAGTGGTTACGCTAAAAACTAGGTTAAGTCCAAACTACTGAAAGAAAAACGTCGACTTCTTCCACATATTTTTTGGCGTGGCAATGCCTATTGTGGGAACAGAGTCCCAGACCTTTCCTTTTACAAATGTAAAACTTTATTTGTATTATTATGTTGTCTCGACTTTCTTATTGTTAGAATAGGTTGAGCCAGATAAGTCAAAAATAAACAACAACAAAAAAACCAACCTTGCGATCGTTTTTGTCGACACTTCAATTAGTTACTGCTTAGGTACTAGCCAAAGAAGGGAACTAGAACAGGATCAAGGGTAGCAAGAAGGGGCGGGGCCCACACTGGCCATGCGCAGTGAAATGCGAGACAAAAACTAACTAGCGGGAATGATAAAGTAGTTCCTAAACGATCATGTGACACTGGTACTGCCAGGATCTGGTTCATGGTCGAGATAAGACACTTTCACACGACCGGGTTATTCGCAGCCGATGTTCCGTTTGCCTGTCCAGAGCGTGTTAATATCTATGTATAACTTTCTGCGACCGATATTGGTGTTAGAAAACAGATGCTAACCTTTATAAGCGAGACAGTGCGATTCTTGTTCACTCCTGATAGTACTGATACTACAAGTTTCATATGATGAGTCGTAGAAAATATCTGTTCGCAGCAAAGTCCCGCTGTCGTACAACTTGTGGCCTAAAAGATTGAGAGTCGACTCTACACGCACTCACAAAACTGTTCCAAATGGTTGAGAATTAAAATAGCAAAAAAAAAGTTATCTCCATGAAAGCTTGATTGTAAAGGAACTCGTACTTATGCTAGAAACGATTGTGCTATGGGATTGAAATTTCTCCATTTGCGGCGTTTCTTATAATTAAATTTTGCCCCCCTCCCCCCTCCCCACCCCCCCAGTGTCTGAAAAACTCTTTGCTGTTAATAGCAGATATCTTTAAGTGGCGTATTATTATTAAAATAGAGCTTTTAAGAAATTAATAAACATCCAATTCCTATGTTTTCGTCGATGAAGGAGCTCATGAGGCAACTGGCATTGCCCTGTGCTTTGAGGTGCACGGCAATGGTCGATGCTGTTCGATTACTCGACGCTTCTCAGTTATCTTGGACACCGCTTGACTATATTAATCTCTGCGTGTCTCTATTCGGCGTGTCTCGGTCGTATTCGGCGCTGCTCGGTTGTATTCCTCGTTGAGCTTGATCAATGATTTTTGGCGCTCTTCGGTCATATTCGGCGCTGCTCGGTTGTATTCGTGCCTTGACGCTGATCAATGATTTTTGGCCCTGCTCGGTTATAGTCGACGCTGCGCTTGAGGGCAGCAAGACAATCAAATTTTGTGATTCTGCATGGGTTTTAAACTGGCTCTCTAAACGTACTCAAATGAGACAGTTTAAATTTCATAAGGCGAGCAATCTAGTCGAGGCTACTGGATATAGTCCTTTGCACCTTTTTGAGTCTTAAATATCATTGTTGGGTGAGCCGAAAAAAATTGTGAGAAAGAAATGAAATTAAAAGTCATCTTGAGATTACAATCAGCGATTTGACAATTTGTTTCTGCTATAAATGCTAGAAGGGAAACCCTAATCATGAAAGTAGCCAGTCTACCAATATTGATTGTAATTCGTAGCTGGACTAGTGTCCTGCAGAAAGCAAAAACCCCGAGTCAGTCCAGGAACTTTTATTGTACTGTGCAATCAATAAAGCCTCGTCAATTGTTCATTCAATGGGTCAGTGTTTAGCCTGTATCCTAAAACTAAGGCGCACATTCATAGAGAGATGTTTACACAATTAGTAGATTAATTTGGTTCCATCCCAATCAATTCCTCTAAGAGTTGCGATGTTTAATTTATGGTAAATAAAAAGGGGAGCTTAGTGTCTCTAGCCGCCTGGCTCGCACTATTTATCTCTCTTTCCGGCTATCTCTATTTCTCTCTCACACACATCTCTCTCTCTCTCTCTCTCTCTCTCTCTCTCTCTATCTATCTATCTATCTATCTATCTATCTATCTATCTATCTATCTCCCCCTCTCTCTCTCTCTGGTCATCTTTTTCTCTCTAAAACTTTCTATGTTTTCTCTCTCTTTGAGTCTTTCAGAATCTCTATCTATTGAGCTCTCTGGGACTCTCTATTTCTCTTACGATTGATTCCCTAAGACTTTCCACCAAATTCTCTCGCTTCCTTTCTCTCTCTTTCTCAATCTATCTGTCTATCTCTGTATCTGGGTGCCTTTCTCCTTTTCTAGACGGACCCCTAGTAAAACAAGTAGACAGATAGATAGAAAAAGAAAGATGGAAAAGGTAGTCAAAGAAAGACAGACGGGGAGACAGAGACGAAGGTAAAGCGAGCTTGTCACAAACAGACTAAGATAATATAATAGCTAGCTAGAGTTTGTCTAGCCAGAAGACAATGGCTGGAACACGCAGATTTTACCTTATTTTTATCGGTGATTTTCCTTATTTCTTTTCAACCATAGTTTTTTTTTTTTACTCCTTCACTTTTTCCACCAAGAGAGGAATCAGTCAACACCTTTCAATTTATTCGGAAGTCAAGAGTGTGTACTTTTTTACCATACGAAGAAAAGAAAACAGACCTAGATCTACGCAACGTATTTTAGTAGTACAGTGAAGATAAGTTTGTTCGTTTTTTTACCATATTTCTCCACAACGGAACCCCAGACATAGGTTTTCGGTTGCTTTAACAAACTGGAAAAGATAATGAGGTTTATTTCGTCTTAAGATTATTTCTTTAATGAAATTATGTACACAATAACGTTTCGATCAACTGCCTATTTCGGATTCAGTGAATAAAAAATTACGTGTATTCATCTAGGCAAAAACGTTCATTTACTACGAAGCTATAGTTGTATAATTCCTACCGACCTACTTACTTAGAAAATGACTAATTATTGAAACAAGCCTAAGTCGATCAGATCCTTTGTCAGAAGGGCCTTCTCTAAAGTTGTCATAGTTGTATATTATCTAGATCTAGTATGATTAAACGGCGATAAAGATTTTTTAAACAAATGTCATAGTGTAACCTGTAATACTTATTAGCGAGCACCCGATTTTGTAAATGCCAGGTTGTTTTCTCCTCTATGATGGAAGACTTAAGTCATTAGAACTCTTCTATGACGGATGAGATATTTGTCCAGCCTCACAGATAGATCAAGACCAGTCTCCAGGAAAAAAAACTGCTTAATCCGCTTTATTGATCAAGATTGATTGAGGCCGGCGGATGAGGACCTCTTAAAATTTCTTTTCTTGTTTTCCTTAAATGTTACGGTTTTTGTTTTTAAAAAAACTTTAATGCTGTTTAAAATGCGTAAGAGAAATAAGGACAAAGATAGAGGCCAAAGACAGTGATAAAGAGAACACAAAAGGAAGATGGGCCAAGACAAAAGAGAGTAACTGAAAGAGAGAGAGAGAGAGAGAGAGAGAGAGAGAGAGAGAGAGAGAGAGAGTAAAAATCTATGTGAAAGAGCAAAAAGAAAAAAAAAACATCAGAAGAATATGACAATGATCGAGTTATTGAAAGAGAGTATGTACATTTGTATCGTGTGTTTTCATTTTTCAGACCTATTTAACATTAGCTTGCAATCCTACTATTGGTGTCGTTGTAGTATCATATGAAAAACTTCGGTAATACCAACCTGATGAATGCACACCCGGGTGTTAGATGCGTGCAGAGTGAACATCATACTTATCACAAAAAAACATCCAAATATTGAACTAAGTGATTTCAAATAAAGTTGTTGCGTTTGTAAGTTCAAGATAGAGAGATACACAGACAGACAGGTAGACATACTAACAGAGACAGAGCGAAATAAGAAACACAGAGAGAAAGAAAATAAAGGCAGGCGAACAGACATAGATCTATGATGGACAAGTAAGAAGACAAGTTAGAATATTAACAACAAAAGGGTTTTAGCAGTTATAGATGATATTTGTATTTTATACATTCAAAGATGGCTCTTTGTAGTACCCAAGCTTATAGAAAATGAAATAAGTAAAGAATGTGGGCACTGCAGACATAGAGCAATAATTAGTATACACCATCAAAACTCGTTCACTATCTAAAAGAAACTAGTTTATAGTATAAGTTAACAAAACGTACCTTTAAGCCTCGAGCAGAAAAAAGCATTCTCCCTACACTTCAAAATAAAATTAGTTTTAGAACACGTATGTAACCAGAAGTATCTTGTCATATCATTCAACAAAACTAATTAATCAAATCATTTTTTTAGATTTAGCAAAGAAACTGAATAATGCTATAACTGCACCTAACACGTTCCGATTTTTTTTTATAATATCACAAAAATATTTATTAACCCAAGAGACATGAGAAGTACAGCTAACAGACATTCGATGATTCAAAGATTTTCAATTTATTCTAAGTGCATTCAAGATCAAAGAGTCTATTTGATAATCGTAATTCTCTTCTTTCAAAAATCCCTTTGAAACACCTTGAATACATTGGTGCGCATGGGAAACGAGTCCCACTTTTGTGTAATCTAATATCTACAGACTCGGGAAGTTATCAAAGTCTTTTTAAGACCTTACAATTTTTTTGTGTACGGAGTATTTTTCGACGCTGTATAAGAATTTTAGCATAGTGAACTTATGAAATAACTATTTTGAATAATGTTCGCCACATGATAACTAACTTTCTTTCCAGCATCCACAGAAATAGTGTTAAAAGCGTAGAGAAGCTTATTTAATATTGTTAATGTATGCTTCATAACATGATCTACGTCTTTTCGTCATCAAGTTTCAACCATATTCTGAATTGTCCAGGATTTGCCTTCTAGTTTTTTGGAAAAGAAAGAGTTATTCAAATGAGAACTTAGAGATACATAGCTTATACCATGTCGCCACTACGCTCGTTAAAAAAGGAGTTTGGTGCCGATTTCAATGGCTGTCTGTGGTGCGATTAAGATCTTCCAGATTAAGTAAGCAAGTCGCTTAGAGAGGCTAAGTAAGGACCTTCGCCATGAAACTCCTTTTTAAGGAGCGTAGTGGCGACATGGTATAAGCTATGTTTCTCTAAGTGGCAAGGCAGTGGGTGCCGACGCATCGTTAAGTCGAAGGTTCTAAATATCATACTAAGGGCAGACGTTTCGGGCAGTTCGACTTAAAGCTACTTCTCTCCACTGCTAATTTCATACCTTTAAAATCTTTCAATCATTGATTGCGCAGTGGCTGCCTCCACTACTTATATTTTGTTGTCTTGCAGTCTTTATAAAGACAGGAGTTATTCAAATGAGTATCTTTTTTCCTCTAGTTGTTCGGAAGAGACAAAGTTATTCAATGAGTGTCTTTTGTCATCTAACTGCTTGGAAAAGATAGGGTTCAAATGAGTATCTTCTGCTCACAAAATTGGTATATAAAACGTTGAATTTCTTCATATTGATAAGCCAGAGGTTGCGTATAGAGAGTTAACAATACAGGGCTTGATGCTGAACCCTGGGGGACACCATCATGAAGAAAATGCTTTTCTGATTGATTTCCGTAATTTTTAACTGAGTTTTGTTTGTCAGGTATATATGCTTGCTGAACATTATCATTGAACTCTAGTGGACTAAGAAGCTGTTTCAAAACTAACCTCTCAAGGCAGAGGTGAGTTGGTTGGTTGTTTGAATTTTAATGTCTCTTTTCAACTACAAGGTTATATCAGAAACGACCCTTGGGACAATCGAAAGCGTGCTGCCACTCTGTGATGTAAGGAGCGCTTGCACACACAACACCCAGTCACATTATCCTGACGCCGGGCCGACCAGACTTAGCACTAAATCCAAAATGCCAGACACTAGGCGGATCAGCTGCTAATACCAATTTTAAAGTCCTTGGTTTGACTCGGCCAGGGATCGAACCCGCACCTCCCGATCTCTGATCGAGTGTCTTACCGCTAGGCCACAGAGCCGGTGCAGAGGAGAGCAACTGATTCAGGAGTACTAGTCTGTCAGGTTTTAACATATTTGCTGTCTAACCACGTCCTTTTGACTAGAGGACCCATAAATATGTTATAGATATATAGACAAACTGATAGGTAGATACGGAGAAAAATTGTATGAAAAAAAAATCAGAATAAAAGATATGAAACGGGAAATAGACAGACAACTTGTTAGTGCGTTGTTATAATACGAATCAATTGTTGTTAGTAAATGTCTGTCTATTAAAAACATAGATGGTTGACGAGCTTTTAATAATGAAGTTTGAAGATACCCTTTTCCTAAAGTATTGCATTTACATATAACTTAATAAATCGCTTGATTTTATCTTTATACACTTAATTTATTAGTCATAACTTTCTCAAGAAACATGCTTTTCAAAGTTTGATTTGAATACCGACTTAATGGTCGATAACCTTTCAGATCTGTCTAGACTTCAAAACAGAGCTTTAGAATGTTTATAATTTTATCTTTATGCAGATCTAGAGAGAACCTGCCATTTTCCCAGAAAGATCCCCAGATTGAATTTTCCATTTTAGCTTTTACAAGTAACGTTACATAGTAGACGTGATGTGGTTAGAGAGTACGGCAGCGTTCACCTGTCTTGTCCACTGGATGGACTCTGGTAACCCTTCCCATCAGGTCTGACTTGACGGTTTTAAAACCAGCTCTTTTTTCTGGTTGGTCCGAACGCTGATGAAAGGGTCAGGAGAGTACATTTATCATCAAATTCTTTCATCGTATTGTGGATATCTATTACTAACCTAGCATTCACAACCAGCTTCTATGTATTATTTAATTGAAGCTATACAATTTTAAAATTGGAAACCTTTTTGGCTCAACTCTGAAGTGATTATATTAACGTTCTATCAGTTTTAGTTTACTCATTAGCATTAGAAAGCCCGAATTAGCAGGGACAAAGTCGTTACTTTAGATTTGAAATATTACACCTTTTTTTTATTCATTATGGATAATAGGCCTATCCAGGACTGTACTTATCGCAAACAATAGCGGGATTAATTGCCGCTAACAAGGTTGCACTCCTATTCTACAGACTTTTGCTTGCCACCAACATGTATCATTTATATCCTGCGTTGAAAATCCAATGTAGTACATTTTTATTGTTTAACTCCTCGATATATTGTCCACAGCATTAAAAATAGTTTTATGTTCAATTTTATGAACCTTTACAGTTTTGAAGTTAAAAATTTTCTTTGTTTCACACCTAAGTGGTTAAGATTTTCCGCCGAATATCAGTCGCTCAAGAATATTACAATGCTTGCAAAGTTCAGCTCAAGTTCTTGTTTTATTTCTCGAACATTATACTTGCTTGATTAATAAGCGGGCTATTATCCTGGTCGGTCGAATTTTTGTGTTGGAACCGAGTATTAAGTGTGCTGAAAATTTTGTAATTCGTTTCAATTAACAACAGCTGGTTGGAGTTTTGTTGGCTCTGGTTAGATAGTAACATAAGATGTTTGCTTACCTTGAAGAGAAAGAGAAAAGTGAGGATGGTTGTTTTCAACTAGTTTGCAAAAAAAATGTACATGGAGCTACAAAATAGAGAAACGATTTTATAATACAAAGCCAAATATGAATATACTCTATGCTATTTGTTGGTTTAAACTTGTTGACTGTTTTAACTTTCTCGCGTTCACAGTTTTGATAAGCCATGTAAGTTTTTTCAACGCAGACATATTTCTGTGACAGGAGATTGTGTGAGTATATATGTTGTCATCATTGTCCTTCTAGCTCGAGATATAAACATCACATGACTGAATGGTGGCCATTGGCAAGAGACGGCAATCGCTAGAACCTCCAGACTAATCTTGTACCCATGATATGGAGGGTCTTTGTCAGACAATAAAAACGCGAAGACGGATCTTGATTGAGTAAGGACGACAGTATATGGCTCTAGTTTTTAAAGGTCATTTTACTTTTAGTGTGGTAGAAGCTATTCTGATTTGCAAAGGCTCTACGAAAGAAAAAAAAAGGATTCGTATGATTGATCAACCGTTGAGTGGTAGTTATGTTTATCTTAAGGTGCTGTAAACATTTACTTATCCTACACAAGTGTAAAACTCACGGACCGGATGTTGCCTAAACACCTGAGTCAAAACTCGCTGCTCTTTGTCGCCATATACGCGTCTCAAGGAAGCTTAGAGGAAGTTGAGCTCTTGCCAGAGATATGATGACCCAAGCTCTCTATGTTTTTTTTTTTTATCTTTCATATTGCGTAGTGTTCCAAAACAAATTCTATGGTGGCATCATAAAGACTCCAGCATAGAATTTCTGATTTTTCAGTTACAGATTTTAATATACCTGTGAAGCATGAAACAATTGTAAAACAGATTTTTTCAAGAATTCCCATAATCATTAATCCTTTTTTTCTAAGGACTTTCGCCTACAGTTTTTCCTCTAAAACTGTTCATATGTAGCGCAGTGCCTCGCCTAGCTAGCAATTTAACGGCAGTCCCCGAACTGTTCCCTGTCTTGTTAGTTCCTCGAGTGCTACTTGTTAGCTACTGACTGTGTGTGTGTGCAAGCCAGGGCAGTCAAACTACAGACTTCTCTCCCAGCACCAGAAAGCAATATATCCAAATCTGGTTCTTTTTGGACAAGTCGAAATAATTAACTCCGACTCGATCTTGTGCTCGTAGTGTGGAGTTCAAACCTAGCCCATCCGAATTTTTTTCCGCCATCAATTCTTCTTCTGCTGCAGATGTGTCATGGTGTGTTTGTGTGTGTGACGATTCCAATTCCTCTCTGTGAAAAGGTCAAATCTCTTGTAAAAAATCGGTGTTTTTATGAATTTTTTAAGCAATCTCATAAAGTCTAACTAAAGCGACCCTCCTTCCCGCTATTTCTCTCTCTTTCTCTCTCTCTCTCTCTCTCTCTCTCTCTCTCTCTCTCTCTCTCTCTCTCTCTCTCTTTTTTTTTTTCTCTTCTCTTTTGTCTATTTCAGAATTGTTTTATGGACAGTATGTAACCATTAGGATTTTTTTTCTGTCTTCCTAAAAGGGCTCTTTTAATAGATGAGTCCATGCAGGGGGGGGTGTAAAACCTACTTTGTATGAGGGGAATGGTTGGTTCCTTTATTTCAAATGGTAAAATGACGCTATTTGTATAAAAGCAGTCTTGCAAAATTCGTCTAAGTGGTGCTTATAAACGCCAATACGTACACTTAAAAACAACTACAGGATATGTTAAGTGAAATTTAACTTAGATACTGACGGAGGAAGTTTTTATAACTTACCTCATTTAGTCAAAACAAAACAAAAAGTTTTTCAGCCTATTTGATATCCCATTTTTTTCTGTTTCTTGATCTCAAATAAGGCTTTGGGCTTTATGAGAGTGGCTACTAGAAAGAAGGCAAAAACTTTTATTACATTTATTTTAAATGTGCCATTTCGCAGTTGATCCTAGAATGATTACTTACAATAATAGGTCCTATTTAAAGCTCCAGAGCATCTAGTGTTGATTTAAGTGAGGAAGAAGAAGTAAAAGCAAGAAAAAGGTCTTTTAATTATATTTACTCGATATCAATGACAAGTCAAATGAGTAAAGTTGTTTTTTACAACTTGGACCACTGCTCTATTTGTGAATATGGTATCAAGATCAATTTGCTTACCTCGACAGAAAGTAGAGGAGTTCAAAGAGGAAACTATGGAATGGTGTGTTTTGCGGCAAAAATCTGGCCGGACCGATAGCAGACAGCGAGAGAATACACAATTGAAAAAAGAACGAACCAGAGAGGGGAAATTAATCGGGCAAAATCTTGCTGTGGAAAGGATAAAATCTAGAAGTGAAATAATAGGGAGAGAGACTGAGAGAGGTATGGTGACAGAGAGACAGGCTGATTACGAGAGAGTGAAAAAGAGAGAGGAGAAAGGCGTGGTGGATAAAATACGGTATTGTGTTTAAAAAAATATGAACTTTTCTTTACAAGGGAGAAAATTAAAAAAATAGAGAAAATTTGAGTGAGAAAGGGTGTTGATCCTGTATTGAGAGTTCGATCTAGGGAGAAGGAAGAGATAGGGGAATGGGGATAGACAGAGGAGCATTAGAGAGAAATAGAGCAATTTTTTATACATGATATATTATGTTTATGATTATACCGATGGTCAATGTATATCCTTTTTTTTTCTTTAACTTTGTACGTGCACCTTTTGTTTTTCTTTTGATTGTTTTGAATTGTTAATGGATTATGTTTTGTACAAAATTGTCATTATGTCAGCATTGTTTGTTTGGGTAGATGTACTGTTGTAAAGAGCTTCGAGCCTACGTGTAGGAAGAGGCGCTAAAAAATAAATTCATTATTATTATTATTATTATCATCATGTCTACACAGTAGGCAGGTTGTATTCCATATCATCCAGCTGAAAATGTTTTCGATGTTTCCTTCATATGCAAGGAAAAACAGTCATTATACAGTATGTACTAGTTATCCGTTTATGGGAACGGGGTTACAGGCTTATTTATTAGAAATGGCATTCGTGTCCGAAAAGGCACTCGTTTTGTAAAAAGACAAAAAAAAAACAGAAATAAATAAGAAACAGTTAAAGGTTAAAAAACACTAGTTACACAGTGCATTTGAAATTTTGAAGGCAAATTAATGATCATGAAGCTGTAAAGAGGATATCGTTTAAAGCATAAAACATGACGCATAAAAAGGGAGGACTTGTCCGGAAATGTTTTATTCGTGACTATAAAATAGGATAGCGTTTATCGTCAGATTCCAACACTCGTGTCAAAACTGGGGCTATCTGTCGACATACTTTATGTGTCCATCTTATTTGCTCTGATATTCGAGAGGAGTTTACTCAACAAAGGCTGTTGCGGTGAAGAAGATGAGAACAACCTTCAGCTTTTTTTCCAATGCCCCTCTGTTTGTCTGATTTTCTCCATTCCATGCTCTCCATGGCATCAATTACATCAATTCACGGCCATGTAACGACCAATATGCTGTGTTTTTTTTTTCATTTCTAAGCTGTCAATTTTACAAGACTGTTAACTTCTTATCTTGACAGTTTTTCAAGAATGTTTGTTACCAACTTCCTAACTTGATAGTTTTACATGAAAGGCTGTCTTGTAGAGCATATTTTATTTTTTTTATTTTCCCCTTGTGCCTTTCCTAATTATGACGCGTGTGGTTAATTTAATGTTATTTTTTGCCGGTGGTTAGTTTAATGTTATTTTTTTATAATTGTTATTTTTTTCATAATACAAGGCAACAGTCAAAACAATTTCGTAGCAGGTAATGAAAACGTCTAATCATCTGCTTTATATCAATCGTGAGGGAGGTGGCGGGTGGCACCCCACTTAAAACATGTAGTAAAGGCCCTTTTACGGAAACTACTAATATAACCAACCCAGAATTAAGACTTCAAAACTTAATAGTTCAAAGCTTTGGTCGCAACTGCCACTTCTGCTCATACTGCTCACACACTTATCATTGAGTTCAGCAACATGAAATTCAGAAAAGAAGCATGAGAGTAGGTTTATAGATCTAGTTTAGCGTTTTGTATATATATGGTAACATTTTTCGCTTATTGTTTGGGTGTCTCCTTAGCCATTTTTTGTTTCTTTTTCTCTTGCATTTGATATTCATCTGCTTCTATTCTTTTTGAAGATTTCAATATATATATATATATATATATATATTTACACATATAAAAGTTTCATCTCCATTCTCGTGTATTTTACACATTCTTCCCCACTGTTTACTTCTCACCCCTTTATCCAATATTTATCTTTTGCTGTTCCCTTGTAGAGGTGAAGTTTTATTTTTCTCTCCATCCTCTGAATTCCTCAATAACCAAGTACATGCAAACAACTCCCTCACCGCCTATGTCCGTCTCAGCCTCATCTATTATGGCAATTATGGTTGTAAACATTCCTTCATGCTCTCCCTCATCTCGTTTTAGAATTCCCTGGACCTATATTAATTTGGTTTGCTGGACTGTGAAAGTGCGTCTGTGCGAGAGTCACCCGGCTTATTTGTGTCACCAGCCTACTAGTGGCTTGGTCTCTCCGTTACTCTCCTAATACCAGTGGCTTAGAGGTAAGGTGGTTCTCTTGCTCCTCTCTCTGTTTTTCCTCATAGTGAAGCAATCTATCTGTCTGCCTGTTTATTTTATTTATCTAATTTTCCTTTTTTATCTCACATACGGAAAAAACACAAAGTCACTTTCTCTGTCTCTCTCACTGATTCTCGCTGTCTATTTCTAATTGGCCCTTCGCNNCCCCCCCCCGTCTATTTCTCACACTGACTCTCTCCATCTCTCTCACTGACTCTCTTCCCCTCTCTTTCCGTCTTTCTCATTGACTCTTTCTCCTCTCCCTCTTTCTCTGTCGCTCTCACGACTCCTTTCCTTACTCTCTGTCTCTCTCACTGTCTCTCTATCTCTTTCTTTTTCTCTCTCTCTAATTCTCTCCCTCTCTTTATGTCTCTTTCACTAACTCTCTCCCTCTTTATCTCTCTCCTTGACTCTCTCCCTCCTCTCTCTCACTTGCTCTCTCCCTCTCTTCCTACCTTTCTCACTGACTCTCTCCTCATCTCTCTACATCTCTCACGACTTCTTTACTCCATCTCTATCTTTCTCCCTGACTCTCTCCCTCTGTCCATTTCTCTCACCAACTCTCTCTTTGTCTATTTCTCTCACTAACTCTCTCCCTCTATCAAAGAATCTCCGTTTTTCTCTGTCTTTCTCACTGACACTCTCTCTCCCATTCCCTCTATCTCTCACTGACCCTCTTCCCCTCTATCTCAATGTCTCTCTCTCTCTCTCTCTCTCTCTCTCTCTCTCTCTCTTCTGTCTTTCTCATAGACTCACTCCTTCTCTTGTCTCTTTCACGACTCCTTTCATGTCTCTCTTCTCTCTTTCGCGACTCTTTCCTCTGTCTCAGTCTCTCTCCAATTGACTTTCTCTCTCTCTCTCTCTCTCTCTCTCTCACACACACACACACACACACACACACACACTTTCTTTCTCTCTCTCTTCCCCCATCCATCTATTTTTCTCACACAAAAAACCTTCTTTATGTTATAGAAAATTTTAGCCACTTCCTTCCCTTTTCAATTAATTCATTCCCTCTGTTCTATTTTAATTTGAACAACCTCTCGTCTTTTATTTTATTCTGTCTCTTTCTCTTATTCCCTTCTCTCTTTGTTATTATTTATCATCCTTTTTTAACATGCTCATTTCCTTTCTCTTTCTCCCACATCACTCTCTCAAATCAAACTTACAAACTGTTTAAAACATATATTCATGCCTTTTCGATGCAAAACTATGTTTGCATTTTATTCCTTATTTGTCTTTCATGTTTCAATTGAAATGCATGCGCTTCATGACTAATAAGTATTTTACTCTTACCCTCTCTCGCTTTCATCAACTTCCCTATCTCTTTCATTGTCTATCTATCTATTTATCTATCTATACA
>BMAT01003377.1:35312-47778 GCA_019649035.1 Elysia marginata
GGGGGGGGGGGGGTTACAGTTGTGATACGTTTCTTGTGTCGTCAAACGCATGGAATCTGCTCTTCCATGTGATATAAACGAAAACCCTCACTAAGTTTGAAAGAATCAACATAACACAAATTATGGTTCATAGCTCTTTGTCTAAGCATTTTCTTGTTTCATCTGCAAATGACAGAAAAATATTTGACTTCAGATTTCAGATATACCCTGAAGTAATTGTCCAGTTATCTTTTGCAGCATTTTCAACTTCATCGTGGATATACTTTTCTTTCCTTTTTTCAGCCAGTCTGACAATTCCCAGGTTTCCATGAAATGGAGGCTGTTAAAAGGCGAACATTTTTTAATCTAAAGATGCACATGCTATCATGTTATGCAAGAGTTGTCATTAACAACAACTGCGGGCCTTTTCAGTAGTCTGGTTATTGCCGCAAGATCCACCTATTTACGCCAGCTCTGTTGAAGGAAACTATAGTCTTTATCCGCCAATTTCGGGGTATTAATTTTTCTTGCAAAATGTCTTACGCTACAGTTCTGTGAAACACTTGCCTATTGTATAGTATTGAAAACGATTTCAATGGTAAGGACGCTGCACTGGTATTTGAAAAAATGGCATACAAAAGACCTTCTCCTAAATTGAGGCAAATTAGCCCCTACCAACAGATCTCTAAAATTCACCACGACACCAATTTCAACAAAACTGTAATTGTTAAATTTCCATAGTTACAGCTCAGAAATAAAACTAGGTTTCTAAATTTCCCAAAAAATGAACAGTGTATTTGAGAATTTGTTTGAAAAATGATTCTCTATAATTTTTACATCATGAGCTTAGATTAAAAAAAAGAGGAAAAATATATCAGTGAGTCTCTATCAAACGATGTAATTAAAAATCAAAAGCTATGTAAATCCTTTCGTCAAGATGTAGATCCAGGTGTTACCAATGATAAAGCTAAATCTCAGGATTTTGCTTCTGCAGTTTTTGAGATACTTGTGTCTTTACATTGTTTTAAAACAATAAAAAAAATGGAATCGCGCTGCCATGATTTCACACAATACGACTTTTGGTATTAAAAACAATCCAAATATGTTTTTTGCTGTACCTAAACTTATATTCTCAAACTGAAATAAGATTGACCATGTTTACACTGTTAGATTCTAAAATAACGATTAGGGTGTAGATATCTAGCACCCCCTTAAATGCGCAGCTTACAGCTCTGTGGCCTAAATCACATCTTTTTGAAAACTGGGATTATTTTCTCGCTTCAATTAGTGAAAAAGGCGCTTCCGTGTTTCCGTTCGTCACTATAGACGCTGAAATGGCGGCGGACGACTTCCATTTTATCTCTTCCTCTTCCACTGGAAGCTTTTTAGCAAAAGTCAACCTTTCTCTCAACATTTCATAAATCATACAAAAACATTATCAGGAGGCACAGAAAGCGTCAAAGTATTTTGAACGCTAAAATCTTGATTAGATATACACCTGCATATTGTAGGCCATGATAGAATAGACATATTGTTTGGAACGTAAACTAGAATCTAAATCTACACCAAAATCTAGATCTAGATCTAGTCACAACACTGTAGTAAATTTAGACGCCCGTCTAAATCGTTTTAGTCGTGACGTTACACTGGTTATGAATTCACAACACAAGACTTGCGCTAGACGGTGCGTAAAGTAGTGACTAACTTACACGGCTGTGATAGGTCGTGTAACTCGTGACTTAGCTATGTAAACAAGCAACGGCGACCGATGCTGCTCGATAATTGAAGTCCATGGGCTTGATAACAAGCGGTGGGCTGTTAGTTTCGTGGTAAAAAAAAAACCAACCTTAACCACTTGAAGGCCTTAATTATAAGAATCTTGAGGGAAAACAGTTCATAAATATAAACAACAGTCAGAATAATCAGCGTTGTCCTGAATAGACTAGTTAAAGTAAGAAAGAAAAATGAACCAACAACAGCTACAATAAAACTGTAGGCAAAGTTGATGGGCTCTGGAGATACCCTTTTAGTTCATTTTTCCCATTTCTCTTGGCATTCAACTTGAAAAAAAATCACAGGTTTGCCGCCCAGCGAAGTAAGAAGGCTCTTTCGCATGTCTATGCTAAATTGGGCTCTTTCTAGCCGGGGTGTGAATTTTCTCGTGCCAACATGAGGCTGGCAGTCAGGCGTCACGGTTTACCGCCCAAGCCGATGAGCCATGGAAACGAAAGGGAAAAGTAACAGGAACTGATTTTGAGCATGTGCGATGGCTCTTGCTCCCGTTAACGAGGGTAAAACAAACTATAAGTCTGAAGTAGCTAGAAGGGGGCCACGTGACTGTTGTGCATGTGGCGTAAAACCTTATTTTAAACACCGGCTAGCTACTTCGCAACTAAGCTTACGTCAGACATACGCTACTACAGTGTTGGGACTATGGGCCCTAGACAGCTACTAGAGTCTACATGTTTTTCGTCATGAAAAGCTACTCATATCGAAAACCTTTAGAAATTTATATTATTGACACATAGATCTAGACCCAGTTCAAATCAAGCCAATTGAAAATAGTCTAGATCTATGTTTTTCGGTGCTTTTCCATTTGTTCCCACTCTGTTGTTTTAGCTCTTATACTTGATAGTCCAACTCAAAATATTTGACACTTCTCCTTCTAGAATTAGTATTTTGATCAATATTGGTATCATTCTTATCATCGATGCTTAAAAATTTGACGGTCTTGATTTAAAACCGTGACATAGATCTAGATCTAGATTAGTTGTGTAAATCTTTTCATCTCACAAAGTATTGAGGTGGGAACAGTTGAAAAAGCACCCGTTTTTCTTGATGCAATTGGGGTGTGTCTTAGAGATATTTTAAATATATATTTTGAATTGTTGCTAATGATATCTCTCTCATAAATTTAATTATTTTACTCACCCTGTAGTCAAAGAAAAAAGGTTTAAAGTGCCTTGCATTTATTAAGGCAAGTTGCTAATATTTATGCTGATGATTAAAATAAAAATCTGATCAAGATCCAAGAGAAATGTCTTTTTTAACTTGAACACTTTTTTAGTTTAGAAGTATTTGACAAAAAGGGATTTTTTTTATAATTGAAGACTCAGAGGTTCAATTTGCTCTCTAGCACTTTTCTTTTTGTTTTTTGCTTCACAATATTTGTAAAACCTCAACAAATAAAATATCTCAAATCTTGATGTAGGCCTATGCCGGAAAATTTGAAAAAAATTAAACCAAAAGGTGCTTGGATGAGAAATCTTTTTTTGTCATTCTAGCTCAGCAGTATACAAGGAACATTTGCATGATAAGCAGCTCTCAGCAGTAAAAGCATTACAAAATATGAAACCATGCTATACAGCTCAGTATTTATTTTTATGTTCAATGGTCATGACCTGTACAAAAAAAAAGTCATCTCTCTAATGACAATGTAGTGCTGAAGATATCAAAGAACAGAATGCCCAAGTTTACTCAGTGTATGGATGTGAGATTACCAAAAGCAACCAACACTGTTAAGGAAAATCTTGTTTTTATGACCTGAAAGTTTTGATAGCTTATGAATAACAAAAAAACAACAAAAAAAATAAACAAAACAAAAAACCAAAAGACATAGTATTGTAGGTTTTAAATGTAGTATCCTTTTTTTTGTTTCCCATGGTACCTGACAAAAAAGACAAGGAAGTAGCAGCAACTTTTCAACATGGCAGGGGCAATGTTTGAAGAGAAGTTGGTAAGTTTATTTCTACATTCTAGCCATCATTTTAAAATTTTAGACAACATGAGCCCTTACCCTATTTTAGACTTCTTAAAAGTATTTCTCCAACAAAAATAGTGCCTCCCAGATACATGTAATTGAAATTAGTTGTAATTTATTTTTTTGGATTGTTTTGTTTCTCGTATTGCCTATCCTGTTACTTTTCAATGCTGTTCATTAAGAAATTGTTGAGATATTGCAAGTCAATGATATACTTGTTTATTGAAAACAAATAGAAAGGAACAAATGAGATAAGTTTTTTGCTAAGAGAGTTATAAATCCGTGCATTATCTCTGTCAGCTACCCTAAGAGTAAGATGTACACTTTGAATTTTAAGAGAACAGACATTTTATAGTTTTTGTCCCCTGACCCTTTCTTTATATTTCAGACTATAATCAGCATAGCTGTGAGAAACAATGATGTTGAAGAACTCAAAACAGCTTTGAAAAATGATGAGGATCCTCATCATACAGACCGTGTAAGGTTGCTAAGAATTTAAAAGTCATAACATAAATCAAGAGTTAAAAATACAGGTGAATTATTTTTTTTTCTTGAGAAAATTGTACTAAAGACATTCATATCAAGAATAAAACTTTTATGATTAAGGGTTTTGTCAAACAGTAGAAAACTTAAGAAAAAACATTTGAAGCACCCTAACTTTATGTTGAGCTGTTTTTCTACTCATTGATGTGTAATCTCAACCAATGATTTTTTTTCTTTCAAAGGTAACCCTCTCTAAATGTTTAATACCTAAACATAATAGATGCACACATTATGATAAAATGCGTACCTGTATCGTCCAACACATAATTGTGCTATTAAATTAACAATATAACGCCAAAGGGCTTAAAAACTTTAAGGTAATGTGATATTACAGATTATGTTTATCTTGATCACTTATACGAGTATTAAATTTTTTAATGAGATTTGAACAAAATGTTTTATTGTCATTTGGGCCTACCATAGGAAAGAAGGGAAAAAGAACTAATTAAGCTTCAATGTACATATGCATAATTATACATATTTGAACAAATCTTGTAAAAGTGCTATTGAAGTCAGCTAATTTTCTTTAAATTGAAAGGTTTGGAATAAATGTTACTGTTCCTGCCTTTACCATTGCGCTGGTTTGACTGACAAAAAGGAAAAGAAAAATTTTTGTTGTATGAAACTGAAAATCAAAATGCTATCATCCTTTTTTTTTCTTTTCAGCAATAATATCGGTTAAAGTTTTAACTTTCATATTTTATTATTATAAAAATGCAAGTGCTGTACAAAAACTAAGGACGTGAAGCAGGACCCTTCAATTAAGACCACCCCTCTTATGTGACTTTAAATTTGAAGATATCAGCCTACATGCGTGTAGTAATTTAATCTCTGACCTTTTTTTTTACAGCTAAATTTCACTTTTGTAAATTATTCCAACAGAAAGGCAACACTTACCTACATTATGTTTGTACAATGCACCGTCCCTGCATCTTTCATATCCTAGTGACTGCAGGGATCAATGTGAATGCTCAAAACAGAGTAAGTTAATTGCTGCAGAGGTAAAAATTGCAACATCTAAGCAATGCAACCCAATCTAAAACACTACTCAAACAAAAACATAAAGTTTAGAGTGGGAAATTATCATGGCTTACCACTGGGTCAAAGATATTTTAAATTTTCTAATTAGTGCCTTTAGGTTGAAACTATATTGGCAGGAAATATCAGTTAACAAGTGAACATTTTAGATTTACCACATGAAATGTCAATAAGCATTTGAAGTTTAAAGTTTAGTTTTAACTCCTCAATTTGAGCTAGGGGAAATTTTGTTCAAGGCTTTCAACTTACACCAATACTTTATGAAAAATGCAATAGCAAAGGCAATTTGAGAAATGGAAAAAAACAATCAAGAAATTTTTTTTGAAACTCAGGATTGAGAAAAGAATGCTCAGACTTCACCTACAAAATAGATTGAAGATACTTTAACCTTCACTTTTTCTTAGCATGGGAATACTGCGCTCCATGTAACTGCACTACAGAATGACTGCAGTCATGTTGGAGATCTGCTCGCGGCGGGTATTGACCCAACAATAAAAAACAAGGTAAACCATGGCCATCCTGGTTGTGACCACTGTGTGCTCATTTGCCACCTTCAATAGTTAATAGCAACTTCGTAATTATTTTTGCAGACCAAGAATATTTATCTTGCATGCATATATGCAAGGCAGCCATGGTAAATTAGGAACGAATCAGAATTCGGGTGTACTTAGTTTTTAAAATTTTACAAAATATATTCATACTCTTTAAAATTAAAAAAAAAGAAAATAACAAAGATAAAAACATGCATCCTTTCCAGCCCCCTGCCAAGCTATTTTCTTCTAAGCACACAAAGAGAGTTGCTAATAGACTCTCATCCTAAATTTTTTTCTTGTAAGAAAAGATTTTTTAGAACATTTTAACACAATTGTTATCATCACTTGATTTTGTCAAAGAATATTGATAAAGGTTATGTTTGCCAAAATATTTTGCTATTTTATTTGATTTTTTTTTCAAGATGGGTCAGACAGCTGCTGAAATCGAGACTACAAACAGGTTTTGGAAGACAGTATATGACAAGTATCAGGCAAGACACTGGACATTTATGCATGACTTTCATGTTTTTCGTTTTGTATTCTAAGTTTTGTTATCCAATTTAATGAAAGCCTAACTGTAGTCCATGCTTTTTCTTAAATCATGCTCCTCCTCCCCCTCCCTTTTTTTTTACAATTCTAACATTAGCGCAATATGAAATCATTTTGGTTACATATAAAAAAAAAGGCTCAGTGGATCTGTTACAGTAATAATCCACATCTTATCTAAGTGTCTAACCATTAGAACAGCTTATAATTTGGAACCTTCAAAACAAAATGAAGAAAAAAAGAAATTCAAGGTTTTGGGCAAATTTAATGATATTGAAATATATGAAGATATGAAAAATTAAAAAAAATCTTTTTAAGGTTTGCTTTAAGGGCTTACAATGTGTTATACACTTGCTTTTTATGAACAAGAATTGTCTGATCCTCTTTTACCCTTGAAGATCCAGTACAATATTGTTTATTAAAGTTTTTTCTCACAGCCTCATTAAATTTACTTCAAAGATAAAATTGATGATTTTTCAAATCCCCTGCAATAGCTTAAAAACATACTTTGCAATTGCAACGAATATGCTAAAAAAGTTTTTTTTATATATAATATTGAACTTTTTAAGACTAAAAATCATAATGGTGTGTACCCTTTGATACATTTTATTTGGCAACGCTCTTTTTTAACTTAAAAAGCTTAAGATTACTAATGTGTGTGCTTTCCTAACTTTCTAACGCCGAATGTAAATGAGTACAGCCTGGCATTTTTCAAGCTGTGGAGGATCATGATGTGGAGCGAGTGCTCTATCTGCTTCACTGCTGGACGCGAGTGGACTGTAAGAGGGTAAGGAAAAACTGGACCAACCGTCCAGACAAGCAGAAGACAAAATGGGCAATAGAATGTTGCAGACAGGGAAGAAAGGAAAATATAAGGAAGGAAGGAAAGAGAGGCATGTAAAGAAGATGGGAAAAAAGAAAGAGAGGGAGAGACAGACAGACAGATAGACAAAGACAAAGAGAAGGGATGAGAGATTAGATAACAAAAAAAAACCAAACAAACTATGACTTCCAAGATGATAGTTTAGCCAGTTTAAAACTTAATCTTTTTCTTTTTTCATCAAAGGCAGTAATATCGTGGTAAGGCAGCTCAATGTGCTTCATCACCAAACCTATAGGGGCACATGTGAAAAATTTTTTATTCTCTCTGTGTCTCTGTCTCTGTTTGTCTGTCTGTCTTTCTGTCTCTTTTTAAATTTTAAACCAACCAATTTTTTCCACCAGAAAAGTTTGTTATTATTTATATTAACTTTTAATGCTACAAAGTTCTGATAACTGTATCAGCCAAAATTACAATCTCTTATGATTTCATTTATTTGATTTGAAGCTTTGCTAACTTACTATGACTAACATAAATATTTTTTTTCTAAAAAGGAAACATAATGAATGGTAATAAAAAAAAAGTTTTAATTACTTATAAAATGCAATTTTTTTTATTGGCAATTTAACTGAATATGAGATTGATCATCACTTCACATTAACAAGTTGATATTTAATTACAAAAATTAATGGAAATAAAATCTCAAACACAGAAAACAATCAAAGTGCTAAGAGTCAGGTACTTAAGCCAACCAAAAACATTTTAGTCTAATATCCTAATGCAGCTGAAAAGCCACCTTCAGCTTCTTTTATATTATCACTGTAACTGTGCTTTTGAAATTGTGTTGCTTGTAAAAGAAGATTTAGAGAGAGAGTTTTAAAAAAGGGGTTTAAATATCATGAACATATTTTCAGTTTCTTTTTATCAAACTTACTTTATTATTGTTTATGAAATGTAGGTAGGCCTACCTCAATTGACATGCAGCAATGAATGATACTCACTTATTTAGACAAGGTCCTTGCTTGTTCTATTTCATTTTGCACATGTTTTGATATATTGATATCTGTTTTTCACTGCTTCAATCTTTTTTTTTCCGAACAAATAGAAACTCCCACATCAAAACTTATAAATTGTAGATAAACCCATGCCAAAGTAGAGTTAATTAAGGATTTTATTTCTTGAATTATCCAAGCAAATTCGAATGCTTTTGAAGTTGAAGACTTATTTTCAGGTTGCTTCTTTACTCTTTTCAGGATCGTAACTAAGAGACTTTAACATGAATTTTCTGAATTTTAAAGGTTTTATTTCTCTGCTTTCTACCCATTCCTCTTTAAAAAAATCAAATTTGAGAGATGAAAGAAATTTACAATTTTCGGGTAACAAGGTTCCTATTTCTATATAAAAATGAAGAGTGCATTTCGTGTCAGGTAGGCTTACAGGTATTGCATTTAACATCTCCTAAATTTTAAAGAAACAAACACATTTCTATAAACGATTTTAAAAATATTCGAAAAGCAAAAACAACTCAAATGTTTCTTCATGATTCCCCTATTTAGAAAAAAAAATGTTCTTTTCAATAAAAATTTGACCCCGTTAAGAAATTCTGTTCTTCAAAGGTTTTAAGCCAATTTTTAGGTTTGAACAAATATATGCCTCTTTGTCCCCTCAACTTTTCGTAAAAATAATTGACTCAAAACAAAGTCAAGAAAAAGAGCCTAGTTTCACAAGCATTACAAAATTTAAAAAAAACTGTTTTCGTAACAAGCTAGATAGGCCTTATATAATAATTTGCTTGACGTGATGTATAAGTTTATGTTTTAATACATGTAAGTTCATGATATATTTTTTTCTGTACTTTTAGGGAACTCAGACACTTAGACAGTTTGCTGCATCAAGGAAGTTTCATGATCTGGTGTTCCATCTTGACAAACATCAACACACCATGGTATGTAGGCCTGTTTCACAGATTAATGTAAACTGCAGTTTATTTTCTTTTTAGGCTCTGAAATTATTGCATGCTAAATGCTTCTTGGCCTGAGCGATCTACCCGGGACAAATTAAAAGCAGTATCTGCAGTGTAAACCATATGAGAGATACCGCACTTGGTTTGTCCACTGCAGCAAGATACACATTAGGTGGTAGATTGAATTTGTTACATTTATTAAGTTGCACTTTTCTCTTCCTCATAAAGCTGGATACAATTTTTTTTCTTCAAATGTTGAAAAAAAAAACTATTGGTTTTCTGCTATAAATAAGCATTGTGTCATTAATTGAAAAAAAAGTAGTATATAACTGTAAAATTGCACCAATGGATAAAACATAAAAAAAATTCTGTAGGACATCTTGTGAGATTTGTTACCTCCTCAACTTAAGAAAATCTTAAAATTCTTTTTTTTTGGTGCTACCCATCTTGGCCAAGTTTTTATTTAAATTTTAATTTTGACTCTTTTTATTTTACATGTTATGTTTTACTTTTTTGTCAAAGTGCAGTGAGGGCTGAGAGATTTAGATGGAAAACGCTCAATAAATGGTTGCTATTATTATTGTTTATTATTATTATTATTATATCACAGATATTTCAACAAAATAGTTTTAATATATCAAATACACTGCCCTGTATCTTTTTAGGAATTACTTGATGTATTCTCTGAGACTTTCAAGCATATCTTAAGGGTCAACTATCATATTTAATTTTCCATTACTTTTTAGTAATTTGAAAGAAAATTTGAAAGAAAACCGTAATCATTTTAAGGCTAAATAAATTATAAATGAAAGTTTAAATAATTTTTCTGTCAAATCTGTCTCTATTTTATTGATTTTGCAGGGTGGCATATATGCTATTTTAGAGGGGGACAAAGAGAAGGCAGCCCAGTTTCTTCTCCACAGCAAATGTAACGTTAACCTTCTGAACTATGTAAGTCTTTGTTAAAATTCTCATGAACTGATAAAAAATAGAAGAAACACTTAAATTACAAATTTATACTGATAAAGATAAAAGAATATAATCATGCAAGACTCTCTAAAATCGACTAAGACTGAATGAAGCAAAAACAGGAGGTTATTTTGTTGCGATGGGTGTTGTTGTGTAGTTTTCTAGTGCTTCTTACAAGACCATGGACAAATACTAATTATCACAAGATTGATTGTAAGTGATACTTGTAGTGCTTTGAAAAGGCTTGTTCTGTTAGAAATTAACGTTACCATATTGGCAACCACGGAAAAACAATGTCTCTATGGCATGCCTAGAGATTTTTTTTCTGGCCATCTGTTCTCATTGAATATGAACTGGTAGGCTGTTTTAATGACTTTGAGATGCTCATCATCAATAGGTCACAGCACTTCTGCAGTGGTTTTTTTCTCTTTTAAGCTTTACATTCATTTTCAACATCTTCCAGAGTGGGTGGTCAGATATTGCAATCGACCAGAAAACTGCAAAGTTTCAATAACTTTGATACGTAAAAGTCTTTTTTAAAAAGGTTGTTTATGACATATTTTGCAACAGATGTAAATGTTTTTTTTTTTGCTTATATTTCATGATTTAAATGTTTAAAAAATTAAATTAAAAACAACTATGAGTACCATCAAATAATTTTTTCTCCCTTTCTCTGTTCTGTAAACCTAAGGCATCTGAAACGAGTCACATTTTACAGCATGCCCTGAAATCCAAAGATTTGCAGCAAGTGCGCATGATTTGTCGAGCAAAGGCCAACCTTAACATACGAGTTACCCTTGAGTGTTATCTGAAGGTGGGTGAGAGAACATTTTTTCTCCTGACTTTTCAAACTAATTTATGGAGTTTTTGCAATTTAATGAAAAAGATAATTTAATTTTGAACATTTTGTAACAAAAATTCATGTCTTCTTATATTTATTGCACCAAAAAACAAATAAGTAGCCATAGTGATGTAAAGAATAATTTAAGAAAATGAATGATAGACTGTAGACAGCAACAAAAAAATCAATCAACGCTTTGACTACCGAAATTAAAAGAAATTCACAAATAAAGAAAAAGCAGGTGGAAAAAAAATTGATACTGTTAATATTCATCTTCTTCTTCTTGTTCTTTTTGTGTGCACTTTATTGACAGTCCTTTGTGAAAGTCACTATGTTTTGTAGCTTTTTGACTAGTTTTGTAGCTCCCTAAGGCATGTCTCTACCACAGGTACAAAACTATTTTTAATTTTATAATGATGAATTGGTCCATATGGTGATAAGATTATAGTGACTTGAAAGGTGTGAAAATTAATATTAGCTAGAATGACAGAAAAAAGTGAAGGCTTTGACTGAAGATTTACATTAACATAATTTCGAGCTATAAATTTTGAGATACACCTATCATTCTATGGGTACACATTTTTTTTTGCTCAAACAACTTGTAGAAATTTTCTTATCAAAGAATAGAAATTTTCTTGTCAAAAGACACATTCATTGTTCAACATTTATGTTCTTTTCTAACGCAGCTTTTTTTTTCTCTTTCTTTTAGCTAAGCATCTCATTTTAAACTAAAAACTTAAATGTTGATATTTGTTACTCATTGTGTTAAGCTGCTAGTTTGTGGATATATGTTTTGTTTTGAATCTTGTTTTGTGTAAGAATAAAATGTTTTTTCCTGGGTTTTAATTTGATATTATCGGATTAGATTTGAAATTGTTTGATTATAAAATTGACTGAATTTTTCTTTCTTTGCCCTTTCATTAAGTTTTCTCAGTATATATTGTTGTAAAAATTTTTTGTCTTCTGTTTTTTTTGTTATTCCAGGCTCCTCTGTTCTTCTGTGCATTTCATCCTGAAGTTTCAGCTGAGATAATGTGGACAATTCTTCGATACAGACCTGATTTTACGTTAAAAGATGAAGTATTGTCTTTTTTATAACTTTTTTTTTTGTACTGTAATCTAGCACCAGATATGATTGCATTGCACATAGATAGATTTTTTATGAAGTAAAGATATCCCTGTAATTAACCTATATATTATTTCATTATCATTGCTGTGAGAACTATCATCTTCATGTCAGTTTAAGTGTTGATACTATTTAAATCTCTTAACTTTGCGTCAAGCCAACTTTTATCATAAGTTAACTTTGTGAAAGATTTATGTTATTTCCCTGTTTCACAATCCTGATAAAATAGATTGCCTCAGGCCTTTATCTGCAGACTAGATCTGCTGACTATATCTGATTGAATCTGCAGTTGTGACTAGATTGCATATTAGCATATTAGATAGTTAAAAATTATGTAAGAGAGAGAGA
>BMAT01003377.1:47934-66443 GCA_019649035.1 Elysia marginata
ATGGTGTTGTTTGATACATTACTAGACAGTCTGACATCCATTTCTACAAACACTGGTTTACAAGTTCTTTTGGAACAGTTTTGTTATTTCTAATTAAAGCATGTTAAAAAATCCTAATAAAATTCTATAAATATTATTAGAAGCACCATGTTTTAAATAACCTTTTCCAACTATTGTAAGTCATTGGTGGGTGGAATTAATTAGCAACTGAAGTTCAATACTTTGAATTTGCAGTTATGAATTGAAAGGATCTGCCAATGTTGATGAAATGTTGTTTTTTTTTAATCTCATACTGACAGAGAGGTCGAAATGCAGCCGTTTTTGCTCTGGACAAAACAGATAGAAAAATTTCATGTGAAGTCATTGCTTTCATGTTGTCAAATGGTCTTGATGTGTCCCAACGTGATGAGGTAGAGCTAGTAAATTGGCTCTGAGAGATATAACAATATATTTAACACATTCTTATTGAAAAAAATAGAAATGTCCTGTGACCAGCGCCATAAGTCAGAAACCGTGATTTGAGAGAAGGCCTTTAGAAAGCAGTTTTATTCCTCTTTTTCATATATTTAAAATAAACAGAATGTAAATATCTTGTAAAAAAAAGTTTAAATTGCTGTATGCGTTTTTTAGTGTTTGGAAGCTCAGAAAAAATCTTTGGTCAAAATATCAAAGTGTAGTTATGTGAAATATCATATTTGGCACATTTGCACTGATTGTGTAACTGTAAGGGTCCCACAAAATAAGTCTACACAGGGAATGTTTGTGATATAGTGTTACATACATAATTGGAAGGACTTGAAAAGGGTTTTTAAAATAATGGAAAATTCTCATTCTCATCAGTTATTACTCCTAAATTACAAGGAATCCAAGAGGACTAATTAAAAAAAATGGAGAAAATTGGACTTAAACTTTTCACGTAGTAAAAGTCAAAAGTGCATTACCATGTTTTAACCACGTAAAAACACATTCCTAACATTTTTTTCTTTGCTCTCTTAAATGGACGTGATAGAAAATATAATCCTTCAAACTGTGCCAAAATATTTTGCAGTAAAATTTGACCAAGTACTTCAAAATGCTTATTTTCTTGAAATGAACAATATGGCATGTAGACTCACTTTATTGGAGCACTAAACATACATCCCTAGAGAAAAATAGAAATTAAAAAGGGAAAATAGTTTTACCAATTTAAAATATAAGCTTGAAGAAAAATTGTTATCAAATTTATTTATTTAAAAAAATGACTGAAGCTATGATCAATTAAAAAACTTAGACTTAAGTTGGAGGAATGCATTGTTTTAAGTGAAAAGCTTATCACATATATAAGGAACCGTAGTAATCTGTTGTGTAGATTAGCAGTTAATACATCATGAGTTGGTTTAAAATTTAAAAAAAAAAAGAAATTGTCTGTTATTTTTCTTTCATGTTTCTAAAGACTGGTGCCACTCTGAGGGATGTCGCAAGATTTGCCAGGCGCACAGACATTCTTGAACTTATTGACAAGGTATGTGACGTTAGTTTAATATCTTAAATTGTTTTTATCAGATGAGAGATAGCAAAAATCCATAATCTTATGTTGTGAAATCAGAAAAGAAAACTTGACATTTCTACATAGACATACATAATTTTCTCACACTCAATCTTTTTTTCTGTAGGTCATAGGACTTTTCCAAACATTATAAAACTTAAAAGAGCTGATAAATAATTTATGACTTTTACCTTTAATCCAAAAGACCCTCTGAAATTGCTTTAAATCTTCTAAAGTCATCCTTACCATGTTTTTGCAATCTTAAGTAGTCAATATCCTTTCGTCCTGTAAATATTTGAGTTTCATTCTACAGTAGCAAAAGTTTACCTTATCTATTATTTTGTTTTTGAATCACTCTTTTTTAAAATTTCAGGCTTACATAAAAGTTTTAAGGTCATCTGACATGAAAGAATTGAAGCGGTACTGCATAATGGGATATGATGGAATGTTCATGAACTTTAATGTAAGGAATAACTTAGGCTTATCATACATTGCCTTTGGTTTCAATGTCTTTTTTTTTATCCTTTTCTGTAATTTTTTGTAATCCTCATTTGCATGCAAAAAAAATTTTTTTCCATAACAATTAGTCAACTCACTTTGTGAATTGTAACCATCCACCCTTCACCATACTTTTTTTTTCTCATGTTACAATTTTGTATAAAGTCAATTTCTATGCGCCATTTAACTCTTAGTATTTGATTTTTTTATGATTTTATGGAATCCTATGGCCATTATTGACAAACACCATTATTATTTTTTTTTTCAAATTAGAATTTATCTGTTCAAAATTCTATTTTTAATGTTAAGAAGCGGTCTCTATTGCACCTTTATCAACAAATTCTTAAAGAGAGCCATTTATAGATAATGCTAAAATTGACAAATTTCATTTTTTTTTTTACTTTAGCTGAAGTTTTATTGTTGTATATATTAATTTTTCAATAACATGCTCAAAAAGTTTCAAATGTATATCTGAAATTTCTAGCACCGAGACACCTTTATCTATGCAAGTGGAAATGAAACTGATGATGCTCTTAACTTCATTCAGAAGCAGACTGAAATTCAGGTAAGTTGTTCAAAATGCCTTGAAAAAGAAGATAAGCAAAAACAAAATAAAATGAAAAAACAAAATCAATAAAGAACTAATGCAAGCAATTAATAGAGCCGTCTCAGTCATATTGACTCAAGGCGGAGTATCTTTGCATAATCTTTGCATACACAAATGTGTTTTTCAGACTCAAGTAAGACAGTTACATCATGGAATACGCCACTGGTCTATGGATAGGATTGTGGAGCTGCTTACATCATCTGTATGGTCAGATATTTTGATAAATTCCAGGGACAAGGTTGGTTTCTGAATTTACAGCAACAATAATGAAAGCATAATAAAAACTTGAAAACATAATACCATTATCAAATAAAAGGCAGAATTTTATTTCAGGTGTTAGTAGTGATTAAAGAAAGACTTACTCTAACCTTCAACAGAACTGATCTAGAATCTTTATCAAGTTGAAATGAATGCTAAACGGTAATTTGTATTCATAAAGCATTTTTTAAAAATTTCATGGTATGTCACCATAGGCTTAAAACCTAACTACTCATTGAACTTCAATGGTGTGTGAAAAAAGAAGGAGGGCAAAATTTGGAAGGTTTGACACAGCTCTGCCTGGGACAAACAAAATGCAGTATCTGCAAATTAAACCATATGAGAGATACTGCATTTTGTCTAACGCAGGAAGATCTTTTGCAGCTGGGCATAAATTTAAAGACTTCACATGCTTCAGAGTCCTACATAATAATATTAACTGAATTTCAAGTTGTTGAAATTTAATCAGACTTTTTTGCAATACCACGGAGATCAAGTTGTTGAAATTTAATCAGACCATTTTGCAATACCACGGAGACAATTTATCAACATCAACCATTGTTGCTGATGAATGTCTGCAGGGTGGCCGAACAGCCTTACATTTGGCTATACTTCACTGGAGGATGGACCTATTAAAACTGTTTCTTGCCTGGGATAACATTGAGGTCAATGCAGTTACCAATGTGAGTAGCATCATCGTACCTTAAAATGTCTCTCACCCTCAGTATGAATGGGTTATGTTTTGTTGTTTTAAGTTTTTAAGTTGCATCAAATTACAAACAGAGAGAGTAAGGTTTAAAAAATTATTTTTGCGTGTTTTGTTTGTTGATATCATTAGTACAACAATATACTTTCAGACCTTATTTTCCTAAATAGAAAAAGCTATACCACCCCTCTATTTGGAAAGAAGGCCAGGCACAAAATTTTCAAAATTCTTAGGCAGTTCGTTTTAATTGCTTAAAATATTTGAGGGTTTTTTATAATGTTTGAAGCAATCAAACGGTGGCTGTAAAAGATGAAGAATTGCTTTTTAGTGCAGGGTGCAAATAAGCAAAAATCCATCCAATAAACAACATTTAAAGTGAAGTTAAAAAAAAGTTAATTTTAAAAATTGATTTGTTTGGTTGCCCAATTTTTACATTTTTGAAATCTACAATGTACAGGTGGGTCGTAACACTTACCACTATGCTTGCTGTGTGGAGGATGACTTAGAAAGAGACCAATTTTGCAGTATATTAGACAGTGTCAAGGACAATTTGACTTTTCCAGACTATGTAAGTGTTGACTAAACATAAGTGCAAGAGAGAGAAAAACCGATTGCTTTTTATGAGCACTTTTGACTTGGGGAAAGCTGTTAATTAAGACACAGAGGACTTTCAGAAAATGCTTTCTGTGTGTCATAGTGTTCTATGAGGAAAATTTACTGCTATCTTTTTATGCCTTTAATATTCTGTGTGTAGTATTACAGTATGACCACTTTGTTGGAGTTAAGCCATATATTTACGAATGAAGTAGGCACTTCATACAACCTGACACAATAATAATATTAATAATAATAATAATAATAATAATAATAATAGTAATTATAGTAAATTACATGTTTATACCGCCTTTTTCTATGGTAGCTCAAAGCGCATTAAATTTGAAGTGGCAAAAAAATATTGCATCAATAGCGATACAACCACCAAAACAATCTACAACATCAAAATGAGGGAAGTAAGCTTGCAGTTAAAAACTGCATATATTTTTTAAAATTTTTGCATGCTGTTAGAGCCAGTTGCATTGCATTTTTATGAGTGTGATTAAACAACATTTATTTTAACAGAGAGGTCTCCTACCTGAAGAGTTGATTGGCAAAGAGGAGTCAACCACATGGATACAACAAGAGAGAAAGGTCAACAGGCTTGAGATAGAAGTCTTTCACTTATTGTAATATAATATCTAATTTGTTATTAGTGCAGTTTGTCCATCCCTCAATTGATATGATTTCGATGCTCTTTTGTTTTAAATTCATGAAAGTTACACAGTACTTAAGATTTACATTTTTAAAGCGCTCTTAAAAATGTAACTCTTTTTTTTTTAATTCAAATCCTCTAAAAAGTTTTACTTTCATAAAGGGTTGTAATTTTAATGATATTTTTGTTGGAAAAAAAATTTAAAAATTCTTTCTTCAAAATTTCAAGGCCATTGAATGCCAGGATTGCAACTTCCAACTCATTTGCTCTGTTAACATGACATAATTCTTTTTAGAATTGACCTAGGTCCTGTGACTATTCACTTACTTTTTTATTTCAGTTTTTAATCTTTCTGCACCAATTTTTATTACAGAAACGCTATGGTATGGGAAAACAGTTGCAGTGTGTTGACAAGGTTGGGATTATAAAAAGAACTTCTTAAAAGAAAAAAAAGAAGAAAAAAAAGAGATGAACTAGTGGGTTCTAATGCATGTACAGTTTCTAAACAGTGTAAAAAATTTAAAAAAAGCCTAATAGACTTTTTCTCTGCATATCCCTTAGGCCCTGTTATTCTAAATAAAAGATTGAAAGTCAGCAATCTGTTTTCCTTGCTACTATTTGATAGTATTCATATCCTATGATAAATTATAAACCATACCAATGCTAATTGAGTAATGTCGTTAAATACCTTTGACTTTTATTTCTGAACTGTAAGTACAGTAATTAGTAGACTTTCTATCTCCTCTTTTACACTCTTTCTGGTTTTTTTAAAGTGTTGATGGTTATTAAAAAAAAAACAACTGTTATTTGCAGCAGCAAAATACTTGGTTTCTGAGGCAACCAGGGTTAATCAGGCACGTATTGCTCAGAGTAATTTTGAGTACGAGCCCGTTAAATTCAATACTTTACTCTTCAGTAAACCATTTTTGTTGTCTTCAAAAACAAAAAGCCCATGATATAAATAAGCCAGAGCTCTGATTTTTTAACCTATTTAAGAGCACAGGAAACAGTTTTAGAAAATATTCCTAACTCAATAAACTCAAGAAAATTTTTGCCTGATTTCTTTAGTGACATCAAATTTGACTATACTTTTGGCATTCCATGTCTAAGTCCTCCCACAGGGATGCGTTGGCGGCATCTCGTATCTTTGTCCTTGATAACCTCTATACTGGTTCTTTTCAACCACACATCCACAGTATGAGGAGCTATGCCACATGATGAAATATAAGGGCAAGAATCTGAAGCACTTTGAAAAGTCTGTGTGCCGCTTTCGATACCCTGTGGCTAAATTTTATCAAATTGTAAGTATAAAGATTTTGTGTTTAAAAGCAAATAAGGGTTGATAAGAATTTTAACACAATATTCAGTCACATGTTTCCTTGGCATTAATTCTCGTGCATTTACATTCCTACTCAATTTGAATTAGTATCAAAATTGTAAGATTTAGTATGTTTACTGACAAAAATAATGTTTCATAATATGGAAGCATTTTTGAAAAAATGAATGTATGGTTTCTTAGTTCAATTCATTTATGTTTTTTGTTTTGTTTTTGAAAACAAATGTTTCAAAACCTGAGAATGTTAAGACATCATTATATTATAATTACTGAACATTGTAAATAAAAGTAAAAACTGATTTTTCACTGTATTTTTTTTCTTTCTTGGTTACTATATAGTTCTCCAGTCAGTTGTAATAAGTGAGGGGTTGGAAAGCTTCCTGTTTGAAGAAAAAGATTTTTAATGACCATTGTTTTTTTTTTTCAAATAATTAAAACATCTTTTCAAGGATTGCAACATTTTAATCATTTTTTTTTGTGGAAAAGCTAGAACAATGCATTCTTTGTGAAACAAACAACTTTAAAGTCTGTAATGTGACATCTTAACTCGTTTGGACTGGGTACAAGGTATATACTGAAGGTAGTGAAACAGAAGATCTGTGAGGACTTTCTTCAATCGTACATTGTTTAGGCATCTCCTTCAGGCCAAAGTTTTAACCTTGCCTCTGGCTATTTCATAAAAATCGATATTTTGCAGATATGTGTTCTTGCATATTTAATTTAAAAAAAATGGGTGTATGTAAAATTTCTCTGGTATAATAAATTTCAGATGTGACAAAGTTGTAAGTACGCCAGTAAACTCTTTTCTATGTGTACAAAGTGCATTCAGCTAGCTTTCTTGATTATTGTTTATATAATTTTATATTAAATTTCTGTGCTTCCTATAAAACACCCTTGAAACCATTTTACAAAAGGTCTGGAACTAATTTCTTCTATATTATAGGCCATGTCAATATGGTATTTAGATCTTTCAAGTGCTATAGTTGGAAAGAAGTAAATACCTTTAGTTTCCATCTATTTGTGTCACAAAAGTCAGCCTAAAGTGAAAACCTGCTTGCATTCATCACAGCTGTCTCCATTGATGCCGGAGTACAGAGATCTGATTTTTGTTGCCATGGATAAAAAGAAGGAAGATATTGCCACACGTCTTATACAGCTTGGAACTGATTGGACACTTTTGGACTTGGTTTGTGTTCTATTTCTCTCTTTTTTTGTTTAGAACACTACTGGGCAGTATGTTGAGGTTACTTATGTATCTTCTTATCAAAATAAAAAAACATGCTGAGATATCTGAACTGGCTTCCAGTTGAAACAAGAACTCAGTATGTCTTGCGACCTAGGCCGCCGAAGGACAGGCCGAATACTTTAACATGAGTAGATATCATATTCCCTATATTTTTTATATAACTTTGTTTTGGGCCGGCCCATAACAGGAAAGCACTAGTTGAGTTCTCATGTGCCCTAACTATACTTAGAACTTAAAAGAGATAGATCATTAGAACTCTCATTCACAAGTTTGTTTACATTTTGACTGACAGGCCTTTTGAGTACAGTGGCCTAGCTTGCGACCAATGCAAATGAGTTAGAATTTTCAATCTCCCTATTACAAGGCGTTTATATTTTGAACAAAGGATTTTTCCTGTGCATTCAAAGGTATGCTTAAAATTTACAAAACTTAATGGTATTTTATGAGTACCTATTTTGATTTAAGATGTAGCCTACTTTTGAAATGAGTTCTCTCACATTAAAGTTTCTGATATCCGACTTACTCTGAGTGGTCACCAGATATATGAAATATGAAACTTTCCTAAAATATCTGAAGTAGGAAAGTCTTTCATAGTACACACCAACTTGATCTGCTCAAGCAGAAAATTACTTACCTTTTAAGAAAACTTAAATCTAGATTAGTCTTTCTTTGGAACTACTGCTTCAAACCATGTCTTTCATAAAAAGATAAAAACAGTTTGTTCCAAAAATATTTACGGCAAGTCTCACATCAAGTTGTATTTTATGTTAATGTTTTCTTTACGTATGAGCTATGATGTCTATGGTGCTTTTAAGGTTGACAATACAGACTTTAAATTTGGTAGCTTCATTTTACACGCCTGTACTGTATTTTATGTTCTCCACAGTTCTTATCTGCTCTGCCAACAACATGCTACAATTATAATATTACCTTTGTCTGCTAGTAATTTTTTACCTTGCATTTTCTTATTCTTGTATAATGTCTGTATCCTCTGTGATATCAGCATCATAAAAATAATTGTTAATTAATTAAACAATCATCACGAAAGTGACCTTGAATCAACTTATCTATTAAGTTCTTGCCACCTAGGTATCTTTATAAGAAGTGAAATGTAAATTTTTTTAGTTAAAGAGTAAAAATTATCTCAGGAGACTGGTTTTACCCTATTGGACCAATAATGACAGGCCAGAGCTGTACTATTCATATTTTGTAACACTCTCCCATTTTGGATAGCTCCAATCAAAATACATTGCTTATGACATATATTCTCTCAAAATGTATGAGTGAATAGAGTAAAAAGAAACTTGACAATGACTGCAGACCATATTAAATAAACAACTTTTTTTAGTCTTTCAAGGCATGTCAATTCATTCTTAAATAAATCATGCACTTGTTGTTTTAGGTGCATAGCCATTAAACCCAAACATCATCGATAAATATTTCTTTTCCCTATATGCTTTCCAGGTAAATGCAGATGGTGAGGCTCCAGTTAAAGAAAGAGAGAAGGCTCCTAAAAACTCTAAAAAAATAATGGCTAGAGAAGAGAGCCACAACTCCCATTTCTCAGAAAAAACAGACCAGCTGAACCAGAAAAAAGACATGAAGAACACGGTTAACCTAGAGACCCAAGCTGTAAAAGAAAACAGTGGAGAAAACGAGGGCAGCACTAACGTTGAAATTTTTGGTACCGATACCAGGGATCAATGCCATCAAGTTTGTACCAGTCTAACTGTTGGAGGGAGTGACACAGTTTATGATAAGGAGGAAACAAAGCTAGAGGAGGTCACTGTAGAGGAAAGAGCACGTCGCCTAGGCATGCTCAAAGTCCTCTCGGCCATCGAGAAAAAGAAAATACATCGTGACGAGAGGCTGAGAGAAACTGTAGAGAGCAGGGGCAGTTATGGCAACAGAAGCATCCCTTGTGAATTCAAGGAGAGCAGAAAAGATGGAGATTTTAAACATGTAGGAGTTGACCAATGCCTCAGTCTAGTAAAACACACAAGGCATGGATCAAAAGAAACAATAGTTTGCCTTGAAGGAGACTACAAAGATCGGGATGGTGTTCAGACTTTTAGTGATCACATTCAGGGCACTGTAAAATCTCTGAAATACAATTCTTGTACAGATGATGAATCTGATGATAACGATGGCAGGGATTCAAATATTGGTGAAAACAGTCACAGCAAGGCTGATGATGAATATTCTTATGATGACTTTTATTCAGAGGAGAATAGCATCAGTGACTTTGATGAATATAACGATTTGGCCTAAATTTGGCCTTTTTTTGTCAAAAACCTACAGTTGTAGTTCTGGATTTTGATAAGTTTGGGCTTCAATTTTCCTAATCTTTTAATCAGTCAGGTTTTTCAAAATGCAAGTACTCATATATATATATATATATATAGATTCTAGGTTTTCTATGTCATGAAATACAGTGCTCAACTTGTATAAGGAGCTTTTGTATACATGGTAGCCTAGTCTTACCTTATTTACGTACGACACAGTGTTTCTGCCTCTATATATATATATTGAGAGACGATGAGCTATTTATAACTTTTACAACTGAGTGCTGCTGATACCTTTTTTATAGCTGTTGAACATTTCATAAGCTTTTCTTTCTAGTTTAAAAAAAATTTAAGAAAATGCTTTGGGAAAAATGTATAAACTGTAACTGATCTAAAAAGTATTGCTATCTAAATATTCTAATGATAATCTTCATGCTTTGTTCTAAGATTATCAGCCATTTTAAATGAGCATATCTGTGATATTGCCAACGGTGATTTTTATTTTAAATAAGTTAAACATTTTTTGTGCATATAAAGTGTAATAAGCTAGTTTGGTTGAAAATTGTTTTTCATAATGTAAACTGAAGTTTCTGTGATCACTTCACGTTCATATAATGTTCTATTTAAAATAATCTTTTATATTTTACATGTGTATTATTGAAAGCTTTGAAGGCATTTAACAGATAGAAGTTTTTTTTCTGCTGAATTTCTTTTTTAAATATATCTATGTAGGAATAACTGATGTTACAGTTTTGAGATGTTCATTTATAAAAACAAAGATAGCTACTTTATAAGATTAAAAATGTGTCATAGGTTTTAAACTTGAAAAAATATGCACTGCATCCAGGGCTAATGAGTCAGAAGTCCGAAATTACTTTTTTTTTGGAGAGAATGTCATTTAACGTATCCTTAACTCTTCCTTTTCTCTATATTTTAAATCAGTAAAAGTTTAAATATCTTTCCACAGGATATTGATAATTTTATAAAATATTTAAGGTATGGAAGCTAGGAAAAATGTCTAGTTCAAAACAAAAATGCCTTTACAGGTGAAGATTGTGACATCTGACTCATTTACCCTGGTGTGAAACATATAACATAACATTTTTTTTTATACCGGTAATGACCTGTAAGGATACAATGTATTCCCCATTAATTTTCAAAGCTTTTGTTTTGTGAAATAACACACAACGGTGCTAATACTTTACTTAAAGTCATCTCCGCAGAATACGTTTAAGATCCTATAAGTGAAAACATTAAGAAAAAATATCATTAAGAGTTTGAGATAGGAATTCTTCAACTTTTGGATTATGATATGTACAAAACTTTTTTAAAACGAATGTCAAAACTGAAATTTATATATACTCCTGATCTTTGAAAAATAAAAATTGCAGAGTTTTTCTGTTCTTACTTGTTGAATATTGTATTAGTAAAATACTTGTTCAGAAAAAAATATATAAGGATTTCAGTCTGTAGAAAAAGACACCCTAGGCTGTACCTGCCAACTACATCACACACTAATAAGTATGGTTATAACACAGGGATGCAAGTTTAACGACTTTTGCAGGATTTCCGATTTTTCCATGTAAAAATTAAACAGAAGTTTCTCAGAAAACCTCCCAATTTTACACATGTGCCCCCACAGTTATGAATTTCTGTGTGATAGAAAACCCAAGAGATCAAAGATGTTGCATGAAAAGGCTATAAAGAAATACATGATGTCTTGCAACCAATCAAAACGAGTCCTAAGTCGAAATTTTAAGGTAGTAAGATATTGGTACCACAGAATAACTTATTTTCTCTGCTTTCAAGTAAAACAAACAGAAAATCTCTAAAATGCTACTGTACAAAGTTATAGCCACTTTAAGTTGGCAGGGTCAGGACTTGTGAAATTTAAGAAAAGAGAGCAAAGAAAATTTAAAGTTTAAACGTATTGAGGCCTTAATTAACCATACCAATGAAAATTAAACACATAAACATGAAATTTCAATATATAAAAGGTATTAAAACTGTCTAGAAATGGCTCTATCCATCAATATCTAAAAAAAATTTTTGGCCCCTTAACACCTACTAAATTTAAAAAGCCTATATCTGAAAACTAAGCCATTTGACTTGCATTCATGTTGTACGGGGAAATGGAACGTAACCATTACCAACTACATAAAAACAAGAGCACTAACATTCTGGACAACATATTTGGACAGTATGGGAAACATATCCGAAATATCAGTGCCAGGCATCACACTGTATGGATGTCTCGAAAGTTTCCTGTTTTTTTTCTTCTGTGAAACCTGCTTGCATCCCTTATAACTACTTATAGCTAGTATCTCCCATTGCAAAAACTTAGATAAGTAACAGCAACTGTTGCTTCTCTTGTTCAGGGATTACTCGCAAGGGCCAAGCCTTATTGCCATGAACAAACAAAAGGTACTTTTGTCTATACCCTTTGTGTTCTCACCATCAATTTGCTATGGAGAGTTTGTGATGAGTATAAACTAATGTGATTGTCTTTTATTCTTCTTTCTTTTTTTTCGAGTGTTAAAAATTTTACTCTTTGGCTTTGTCAGATTGATAAGCTTTGATCTTTTTTTTTTCGTTACCTGATCATGGTTCAATAAAACAGTTTACATTTTTTGCAGCACAGTGACCAGACTTTTATCAAAATGGCCATGTGTCATGTGATTCATGTGACAGATATTATTTAAACAGAATTTATATTATGCTCAAGTGAACTAAGTCACCTGTGCAAGATGAGATGTTTTAAGTATGATACAAGCTTTCAGATTTTGTAGGAAATAAATGAGGGAAAATGCACTCTCTTGGACATGATTGTATAATCTATATAACTATTTTTTTAAAACTGATAAGAGTTTTTCTAACTATGTATCTGTGTAACTGTTATGCGTGTATCTACCTAAGATTAAGACTCTATCTGGATATCTGCATAACTATCAGTCTACATATGAGGAGGTGAGATCCAAAACCCTCCAAGCGCCATTTTTTATTTTTGTTGTGTTAGTTAGCCAGACCCACAATTTATAACTCTAGCTTTTCAGATTTCTGGCTCTGAATTACAGGTGTGGCGGTCCTCTACTGTTTCATAAAAAGCCCCAACTCTTTCTATTTTACCTTAAAATAATTTAAAAAAACAAACAAAGAGGTTGTTTTTCTCATAAGAGCAAAAATGGATAGAAAGGTTTTTGCGTCTCAGCCCCTCATATCTATCAGTTTGACTGTTTTGTTTTGTTGGTTAAAAAGGTTCAGGGAAAATGAACTATCTTTAACCTAATACGTGATATGGCCTTTTTATGTTTCCAAAGCTAATAAAAGTCTTGTGCCTTGATTCTCAATATGTCTTTGTGTAACTGCTATGCATTCATCTACCTAAGTTTAAGAATGTGTCTGATTTTCTGCCTATCTATCAATCTACAAGTCATACCGATCTGTCTGTCTTTTTTGTTTTGTAGGTTAAAAAAGTTTTCTGGGAAAATGCACTATATGTAACCTAACGATATACATGTAACCTATTTACGTTTCTAGAACTAATAAAAGTCTTGTGCCTTGATTCTATCCATGTACCTATGTAACTGTTCTGTATGTATGTATATTAAGAATATATCTCTATATCTGTCCATCTATCAGGCTGAACGTCTGTCTGTTTATCTGCTTGTCGGTCTAACTACCTCCTTACTACCTGTATAACAAACAAAAACTAATTATTTCAAAAAGTTTTTTTTTCTCCATTTTGCTGTCCTTTTTTCTTTACTTTCCTGTCCCTTTTCCACCTTCTGTGGCCTAGTGGTAAGACACTCGCTCAGAGATGAGGAGGTGCGTGGTTCAATCCCCGGCCGAGTCAAACCAAGGACTTTAAAATTGGTATTGGCAGCTGATCCGCGTAGTGTTAGGCATTATGGCTTTAGTGTTAAGTCTGGTCGGCCCGGTGTCAGGATAATGTGACTGGGTGTGCGCTTTCAATTGTCCCAAGCGCCATCTCTGATATAACCTCGAAGTTGACTGGGACGTTAAAATTCAAACAACCAACCACCTTTTGTGCCTTTTTGTCTGTCTTTCTTATTCCACTCTCTCTTGTTTGATACCAGGCCTTTACTAATGCTGGTCATCTATCCAAAAACCTTCACCATGGCTGCAACCATTTAAAAAAAAAGTACATTGTTTTGTCTTTAAACTTGCCAAAATAAGTTGTGGATAGAATCTTAGGTAAGTTTGCTATAGTAACATATTGAATGGAAGTGAAGTAACATGCACAGTAAAAAGAATTGAAAAAGAGAAACAGTGATTTACGAAAAGAGAAAGATTGCAAGAATCGAACAGGAAGAAAAAAAACGAAATGGAATTCAGGGTGGAATAGAGGGTTTATGAAAAAGAGGAGATAAGACATTATCATTGCAAAGAGAAAGAGGGTAAAGAAACTATGGAAAGAGAGATAAAGAGTGAAGAGTATTAAAAGGAGAATATCAACAAGGCAAAAGAGAGAGAGAGAGAGAGAGAGAAAGAGAAAGAGAGAGAGAGAGAGAGAGGGAGAGAGAGAGAGAGAGAGAGAGAGAGAGAGAGAGAGAATTTAAGATAAAGGGGGTAAAAAGTCAAGCCTGATCTAACCTAAGAACAATATGCTACTGAAAATCCGACACTTCATAAGATTAAGCCGATACAGTTCTGCAAATCAATAAACTAGCCCCACTTGGTTTACAAACTCTATTCCTTTCACCGATCAGGAGCTTTAAAACCCCTATTACTTCCACCAGACTACACACATGCATACATCTATACAATAGACTATCATAGGACCAGGTCGCAATCAGCCCTGAAGATCGATAATCAATAACCAATCTGGTTGGACTCAAGGAGCTTAGTCTGGCTGTCTCGTATAGAAACGGGGGGCACGCCGAGCAACACAAACTCCCTGTTCCGTGTTCCGTGCTTTGGTATTGTGAATGTTTGTGGTGTCGCCCAGACCTCTATAAACATTGTGGCAGGTGCTGTGGGAGAGTAAAAAAGAACTCAATACTATTCTTAACAGACGAAACGTAAACATGAACAATCTACTTTCTTGTATGGACAAATGTTATTTAGTGCGGCATTTGTTGCTTGTTTCATTTAGAAATTTGCGTCTCGGGTAGTGAAGGGACTTGACAAGTCATTCACGAAATGTTGTAACAAATAATTGATTTTGCAACAGAATCAATTTGTTATTTAACATTTTGTTCAGCTCCCGTACCCTGCATCCAAATCAAACACAGAAAATCTATTCTGTATCTTTTAAAAAAAAATTATTTGCGTTTTATTTTGCCTTACTTTCACTTAAAAAAAATTGATGTAAGTGAAGAGTGTTATTTGTCCCTAAAAAAAAATTTAAGAATAGAATAAAATGGACCTGTGGCCTAAAGAAGGCGGTTTTTTCGTGTAGTTAATGGAAGCAAGCCTACAGTTTCACTGAAGCATGTAGACCAAACCTTTTTTTCTTTCGAAATTGCACAACACTTGACCATGCATAAAGCCAATTAACACGCCTAACAGGCAAGGTGTTTACTAGGGTCGATTACTTACGCTAAAAAATTCTTTATTAAGCTTATAGTTTAGCATGTCCGTGTTTACAGCAGCAAATCGTTTATTGTCTAAATATTCTCGAACGTCTCAATAACTTTTTGCGCAGGAAATCTTTGGAAATCCATGTAATCGTAACTACATTGAAACCCCTCGATAAAGATCTGGAAAATTGTTGTTGATACAGGTCTTATATGGGGAGGGGTGGGTGTGTCTTAGTTCAGGAGTTAAGTTGCTATATCCGTATAAGAGAATATTCTCATATTTATAGTTACACAGGACGGGTGGTTTCTATTGAGGGGTGCCACTGTATAATGATAGAATATTAAAAATTTGTGTAGCCCATGAAGTTTAATCTAATTCAAGGACTGGGCCTTATGTTTTGTCACTGCCGGCAAATTATCGTATAAAATTATCTATGGTGGGCACACCATACATTTCATTTCGATCAATAATTAGAATGTTATTTTTTTAGCCTAAAGCTAGGTAGATCTATGTCGGACTGACTAAATATGGGTGTAGACATGCAATGTATTGGCAACTAAATGAATTTTTACGCATATAGCCTCGATCGTACTAGTTTTAGGTGGAATAACCGGGTAGAGCTTATAAGGTGGCTTCTCAACAATGGTCAGACAATACATTATGGGAGAGGGGTGGGTGGAGTGTTTGCATAGCTTGATCTTAAAAACTCCAAAACTGAGCAGATACTCGTGAATGTAGCCCTTAGGCAGCCAAACTTTGTTCTTAATCATAAATTGTAAATAAACTACCGCCAAAAAATCATTTGAAGATTTGGATTTTTTTTCATCCCTATGGTTCTGACCTATATCTACGTCATAATTTGGGATTGGTTGGTTGTTTGAATTTTAACGTCTCTTTTCAATTACAAGGTTATATCGGAGACGGTGCTTCGGACAATTGAAAGCGTCACAAAATGAATCTTCCGTCAAACTTCTTTCAGGATTGCGTAGCCCTTTGTGTGGCTAAAAATATATTACTCTGCTTAAACAAAATACACGAATTTGATACACAGTCGATAGACATATAGATCAGAACCATTAACATACACAAACGACTTTTTACTTGTTTTGCACTACCATTATGGTTACTCCAAATCTAATCCTACAGAGTAGCTCAAAACTGGAAACAGGTTGTCAACAAATACAATTGTCAAAAATAGTGGCCTTCAAGAATTACATAACTTGGCACGCGAGTCTAGGCACTTAGGCTAAAGGAGAAGACGCAGAGCCTTAAAAGGAAGAAACATGCGCCAAAATCTAGTTCAAATCTAGGCCTAACCAAGACTCTAGATCAAGATAATTATACTCTATATCTAGCTGTAAATTCAGATTATCGAAACTGGTTTCTACGCCATGTAAGTCAAATTTTTAGACATCTAATGACACATATTTTTAGATCTAGATCGAACTTAAATTCTCCAGAAATCAACAATCGAAGCTAGGGAAACTATTCTGTTTATGTATCTTCTTCCCCTTAACATTTTGAAAAAAAAATGGCACGCAGGAATCTTTAAAACATGACCCTACTGTACAGGCGAATTAAATTAATGAAAAAGGTGCGTACATTAGAAAATGGACAAAAAGCTAACAAAAACAACAAACAAAACAAACGACAAATGAACATGTTGATAACTATAGGACTGACATCATTGCAGAACCGTTTCAAGTATCCATTATAAGCAGAGTTAGTCCAATTCATTGTCATATTAGAGTAAGGACGGGTAGGTATAAAAGTAACTATTAAATTTTTGAACTCAAATAAATCTTACTCTTAGCACGTTGTGGAAGCCCACGTATCTTTACATTTAGGGAGTTTCGAACTTGGTTGCAACTATCCCCATGGTGTGACAGATAGTGGTTGTGTTTGTAACAGACACATAAATGAGTCTGACCCTAACGAATTACACAGAACTAAATTGCAAATCAAGGACACAAGATCTGGGGCTGTTTATGCAGGCTAGGTTCATGTTTATTCACGTATCATTTTTACAGAACTAGAGGAACAATGTAAAGCTTTAATAATACTGAAAGTGTGCAACCATTAGTTAGAAAAAAGTGTTACTCCTTAAATATAGGAGAATTTCAAAGGAACACTCATGTCTTATTATATATAACGATGATTTTTAAACATTGCCCCTTGAAAAAAGATGTAATAGTAGGCCTATTTGACTGTGTCGAAACGCTAAAAAGGGAATTTCTAGGTTTGAGTCATTTCTGTTTTTCGAGTAATCAAGTTAAAAAAAAAAATGAAAGTTTTCTATTTTGTTTCAGAGTAAACAACCCGTATCGTGCGTTTTACACAGGCAGAATTATAGAGGGGAGAAAAAGGAATATAGTGCCAAAATATTTTCATTTAGCTAAAACAAAAGAAGTGGTTTTTTTTCATTAATTAGTGGAGCAGTGCTTCAAGAGTTTTAATTTAAAAAGGAACAATAACATGGTACCAGTTTTCTGATAACACGCGAGAAAAGCTGAATCCTGTACATTCATGACAGCAGTCGGCCTATCATGGAAGTGTGCCAGTCTTTGATAAAATGTGCAGAGAAAACAGAGAGGGGGAATAAGAGTAAAAATGTATTCACAGTCAAATAATAAAAGAGTATGATAATACTGAAGGTATCACAGATGGAAATGAGTAAAATAAAAAAAAAACAATACTGAGAAATCAATACTTTAGGTATTCAAAATATCAACGTTTCAGCGTTTTATAAGAGACATGGTAAATAAATTATGCCAAAGCCACACTTCTACAAAATTACAAGCCGATAAACTTATTTTGTTTAAATATTATACAGGGATATAAATTATCATTCATATTGATATGCAAAAGTTTTAAACATGTTTAAGCGACTGAAATTCAGATCTTTAGGGAATAAATCTTTCGTGCACAATACATCCCCTTTCTTGTGTCCCCCTCTTACTTTAAAAAAATATTATGCCACGCGTTTTTTTTTAACATATCCTCTATTTTAGCAGCCAGTTTTCGTAGACAATCTTGCACGCTGCTTCGTTTTAAGATCTTTTAGAAGTCTAGTAAATGGTCAACACCAAAGTCGAATCTGACTCGAAATATCCTAAACGTAGGCCTTGTGCTTTTTTAGCTCTTAGAGTACTTGACAAAACATTTTTATCGTTGTTTTATGTTAATGCTTACAAAGATAAACACAACTTTTCACACCGAACTTGAACTGGCGGGACATTGTACCTTGTTCGCACG
>BMAT01003377.1:66496-77820 GCA_019649035.1 Elysia marginata
AAAATGAACGTACTTCAACAATGATGGCTGTTGCCTCGTTTTGGAACGATGGCAGCGAAAGCGAAAACGAAAGTGATGTCGTTAAGGTCCCGTTGCGGCGTTGCTAGAGCGCCAAGCAACAAGATCGCTGGGAGGGATGCCAAAGTTTTTCTTCCGGTTGTCCGTCTCCCGCGAAAAGAAGTATCCGCAAGTTCTCTTCTCGTGTGTGTAGAAGGGCGCCAGCGAGTTGCCTGTAGCTTTGGGGTTTTTCTTGCCAGACTTCTCCATCGGTCGCCCGCCGCACATCGACTGGCGATTTTTCTCTGCCTGAAACACAGACACACACAAACAGGAACCATTATTGTAAACTTTCATATTGTCGTGTTATGGGTTTTCAAAAGGACGCCAAACAAGCTACTTTCTAAAATTCATAATCACAAAACTAATATAAAGTTACCCCAAAACAAACAATAACAACAACAAAAACAACAACAGCAATGGCTATTATCAATAGCAGAATAGTTAAAAAGAAATAATAGACAGCGAAGAAGACAAATAACGAGATCGTACTTAAAAGGGAGACGACCCAGTAAAGGACAGCAGCTATTTGTACCGTTGCCGTGCTAAAATAGACGATAATTCTTAAATCTTACCACCAATACCTTGTAAATTATAGAGGACAACTAACCTACTACGCAAAAGCAAATGTAGATAAATATATTTAGTAAACACTTTAAGAAAAAAATAACCTCAATTTGTCTTATTTACTCGGATAATCATCGACGAGAATGATGCCATGAAGAGCCTCAGCCTTGGCAAGCTCTGAATATCATAAATACGACCTGAATAAAACAAATACACTCTGAAAAACATAAACACCCCAGAAACAATGGCTGCAGTGGAAATGGATTAGATAGGAGATATGAATGTATATGCTAATAAAATCACTTGATCACTTGCACAAAAGTTGGCTTAATAGCTTCGCCCTATCAAGATGGTAGAACGCGGTCGAAAGTGTGAGGTAGAACTCTTTTATGCAATGAGTCAATGTGAACCTAATTCATGTTAAACTCACATGACTGGGGGAGAGAGAAAAGGAGGAGAGGGAGAGAGAGAGAGAGAGAGAGAGAGAGAGAGAGAGAAAGAGAGAGAGAGAAAGAGAGAGAGAAGAAATACAGAAGAAGGTCTATACAGAGACAAGAAAACAGTTAAACTGCTCTGTATTATAATTATTCTTTTACGAACACAGCTACTGTTTTTTCCGTGCTCTAAGATCAAAATGGTTGTTTAAAATAGAGAGACTGTAGCTGATGAAAAGATAGTTCTGACCATATGATAGAACACAAGTTCAGAGAGCAGTTTTAACTTTGTTCTCCCTGTCTTTAAATCAGTGACACCCTTTTCTGCGAGAGGCACATGCCCAATTCGAACCTACTTTCTCCAGCTCTCCTACAATAACAATGAAATAGAAAGGAGGAAGACACGCAAAAACCTATGCAAATGATTAACGTAAATCATTAACGTCATTATTTGTTTAATTAAATCGGTCGGTAGCTCAGTGCAAGAAGCGAACGTCTCTTTCTTGTGTTTTCTATGGAGATGTTCAGCTATTGAACATATCAATTGGAAATTTCTATAATTTATTAATTTCTTTTTCACCAAAGCAAAGAAAACTTAACCGGTTGTTATTTCTTGTTTGATAACTAAACGTATGAACAAGAAATGATACTAACAAGCTCACATTCTTCATGTACGTCAAAGAAAAGCAAAACGATACATTAAGCGTCATACATGAAGCAGTTACAGAAAGTATACAAGGCCTGGTCGAAAACGTGACGCTTGATTTCTTGATGCACGGTTTACAATTCTAACGTCTTAGGCAAACAAAGAGGGCTTTATGCGTGTCCTTAGAGGTTCATAAAAATGATTTATGAGGGGGGCCTGCTTAATTTTGTATGTACAAAAATTTGAGTGCCTCATACAATTATGGGTTTTATTCGAAAAGAGCTAAGGGTGAAGGAGAGATTTTGTAGTGGATCATAATAAATTAATTCAATTTTGAGTGGCTCATGGCATGAAAACCCAGCCTTATGCTAATAAACATTCGTAATGGTGATAGCGGTAATATTTCACCAACGCCCTTGATACGGTCGACAGTTGAACCTAGAAAGGGTAAGTATAATCATCAAGTGAAAAAAGTGCATGAATGGCAATGAAAGGCTATGTGATAGAGAGACTGAACTATTATAAGAAAACTTTCTGAGCACTGCGTTGCATTGGAGATACGCCACATGAGAAGAATGTTCTTTACGCGTCAAATACGCAATTAAGTAAACCTAATTCTCAAAGCTATTGCCTTATCTTTATGTAACTTGTACGTAAGAACTCAGCTTTGGCATTGAAGAAAATAAAACAACAACAACAAAAAAGAAAAACATCGAGCATGGAAATTTAAAATAAACGTTTGCTCTATTCTCCTTGGCCTGCTCATAATAGCTGGATATTACTTTCCACATTCACAAGAAAAATTATGGCACCGCGTTCTTAAACCAATATTGATTTAGTTACCAAGGGTGATAGACATCAGGACAACAAAATAATAGGTGTTGTAACCTTGATATGTGAAATCAGTTTTCGAGCTTTTCCTAGCCAGTTTAAATTGCTCGCCTTTTTGTGTCAACCAATTCCTATTCCCATAACATAGCTACAATCGATATTGTAATGCTTTACTTTTCCATTGGTTAACAGTACACTAAGTATTTTTAGTTAAAAAAATACTTTGGTCTCAGCAGAAAATAAAACAACCTTCCAAAACTAAAAATAACAGTTACTTTATAGAAACCGATTTGATACTGGATATCCAAGAAGACAAACAGACAGGTCGAAAGAGAAAGACCAAGAAATGAGGACCCACAGAAAGATCAACATCTAAAGCGAGATATGTTATCAGAGTCTTTATAGGGATACATGGGCAGACATATAGTGAGTGGCAGTAAAAGCAGGATAAAAAGTAGTCCAATTTTTTCAGGAAGCATAGATAGATTAAAATGAAAAAGTAACAAAAGAGGGACCAACATTTTGTTGGAAAGAGGGTCAGAGAGAGAATGAAAGAGAGAGAGGGGAGCGAGAGAGAGAAAGAGAGAGAGAGAGAGAGAGAGAGAGAGAGAGAGAGACCCAGTACTATTTCTTTTCAACTCTGAGCGCACAACTAAGGAGCTCAGACTGATCCATACTCAGGCCATGCAGGACAAAAAAGCACAATTTTTTGGGAACCTGTAAAATTCTAAGAGGCCCCCAAACTGATATAGGGGTCAACACCCAGAAGTCAGACATAGTTACTAGAATATATGAAAGGAATAAATCTTTACGAGATGATTATAATGAGCTGACCCATATCTACTCGTAAGTAATCATATGGCAGTTGTTATTGGCAGGAATTGGGTATCAAAATGCTCTAATAGCGTTCATTAACGTCACACAGTTTTTTTTTCTATCGTTCCTCATCAGAGGTGAGCAATCTGCCTCGATATAGGCGAGAAGGAACTCAAATTGCAGAGGGCCGAGAGGCGGACGGAATTGGTGCTTTATTAAACATCACACGACCCCTCTGAGATTTCAGTCAGCCCAATTATTGATAAATCTTTCTATTCAGAGCGGCAAAAGAAATGAATACTCACAGAATTCATGGCCGCAGCCTGACTGTTGTAGACGATGTTGCAGTGCCTAGAGTAGCGGTTGGGGATGCCGAGTCGCCGCAGCCTCAAAGTCTCTAACCGCTCCCAGGACAGGTGCGTGGGTGTGTTGTTGTAGGGGATGGGCTGGTGGAAGATACAAGAACAAAAAATTGATGTAATTCAGAGTCTTCACAGCAGTAAAAAAATTGCTTTCATCTGAAAAGCCAAAGTCTTAACCAAGCAAGTAAAGAAACTAAGTATTCCCGAGAAGAACATGATTTCGCCAGCCATGTACAACTTTCATGAACAAATTATGAAGAAAAAAAAAGCTATTCACGCATCAATCTTAATTATTTTTAAAAACTTAAGTATTTATCTGACTAATTGAGCCCGATCTCGATATTCTCTTTTTTGCGCACAGAATAGTTATTATTACTCCTACTACTCAATCGACCTCGCAAGCCTACGGGAAAAATATTGAAGTAAAGTTCGGTATCGATAAATAAACACAAAATAGTTATGAGGAAAAAAAGAAAGGAACGGAACCTTTTATTTGAAGCTGAGTTTATTCTTACATCCATGGCTTAAACCCGCGAAATCACGGGCATTTTACTAGTCCCCCAAATAACTGAAGTTAGATTATTGTTTTTGTTTTCAAGCCATGTATTGTCAAGGTTTGAGGATAAAGCTGAGGTGTCTTCAAATTGCATAGCGTTACAGTTGTGGGCTGCATAATTTTCTTGAAAGAAAAAAAGGCTCCTCAATAAACGACACACATGATCTTTTTGTTTAAAATGGTTCTTAGCGCTTTTCTCGTTAATCCGCACTATCCAGATAATAACGTTATAGGTTTACCAATTATAGTTATATCTTGCAGCATTTACAGAAAACGTTATGTTAAATTTTGCTTTTTACTTAAGTTTAAGATTAAGGTGCGGAATAAGAAACGCCCAGTACTCAAGAGAGCCACAGCGAGCACAGAACAGAATGATGTAACAATGACGTGCGTCTGCTTAAAATCAATAAATAGGAAGCTATGACGTGATGAAAAAAATGAAACAGCGACAGAACAAAGAAAATGAGAAATTAAAAATAGATAAAGAAGCATACCACGGACAGACAGGAAATTAATGGGAGAGTAAAAAACGTAGAGAGAAATCGACAGATTAGGAAAGAAAAAAAAGGCAGTGTGCAGGAAATAGTAGATAGAAGTGGTTGAAATATTACACAGGTATTACATTATTCTGATCTCTAGATAGAAGTGGGCAGACCATAGGGAGGAAGAGGCAAAGCACAAAGAAGAAAAATTAATAAAAAGGAGGAAAGATATAGGCAAGCATACTAATTGTAAAGAAATAACAATAAGAGGAAACTGGCAAAAAAAAACAAAAAACAAAGCGGTTACATACATTTCGAAGAAACTCGGTTCCTCGCCATAAAAAAAATGTGTTAGAGGAATCGTTAGCTGGGTTATTGGATTCGGTTATTAGATTCGGTTAATGGATTATTGATATTTTGTTCCTTCCACAAAAAGAGTGATCGAGATAGATAAATAGGTAGATAGATAGACAGATAGATAGATTGCGAGAGAGAGAGAGAGAGAGAGAGAGAGAGAGACAGACAGACAGACAGACGGAGAGGTCAAATGGATAAGTAAAGCGGAGTTTAACGAGTAACACGTGTCATGCCTTAAGAATTGCAAGAAATAGACATTGGCAAATTTTAAAAACCCAACGGGGAAAGTTAAGAAAACTAATATACAAAATAAATAGAAGACAGGGTAGATTATAATATATACCGATGGCAGTGCCAAATAGTCAAGATGGAAATAAAGGGAACTTCTAACGCGATGCTATTATTGAAGATGATGGTGATCATTGTGATAAAGCATCAATGTCTAACTTAGATGGCGTTAAACAGGGCGATGACGTGAAATTAAGCCGATTTAAAAAAAAAAAAAGAAAAGAAACAAAAGCAATAAATCATAGTGCAGAGTTCCAATTTGTAATAAACAAAAGTTTTTGCCTAATAACTTAAAAATTTTCAAACATCTAACATGTCAATGCCAGATAAAGAAACAGAATCTGATTTGAAACAAAAAAAAATGATATTTGATGTATTATCCACCCACAATGCTTCCCCCTCCCCCTCCCCTTTCAGTTGCCAATTCCAAGATATTTTCTTTGAGTTTTTTGTTTGGGTCGTTAATAAAAGAATACTGACAAGACATAATTTGATTGTACACATGTATAACGCCTATGGCTGAAGGCAAAAAGACGTTGTGTCATCATCAAAGGGTTTACTTAAGATATCATCATACATGTTTCTTGTTCTACCGTCAAATCTGCGGAGCATAATGATTCCCCTGAGTACGACATTACACAAAAATTCATGAAACATCAGGCACTATCATTTCTATATCGACAGGAGATTTTCATGGAAGACTCAGGACTAAGATAAAGGCCAAAAACACCGATAATAAAAGACTCTTTGTTCACAATTTATACTCCATCCATTGCTCAGAGTAAGTAAACCCTAAAACGTAATAAATATTCTATTACTTACAAGCATTGTCGTTAAGTAAGTCATCGGTATAAAGAAAATAAAACTATTCGTCTAAAAGCACAACTACAGTGACACGTTAGACAAGTTTTATGACCTGACCAGGGGGCTAACACCATGTCTACAAACCTCAAAAGATAGTTTAAGTTTGTTTGATTTTTAACGTCCCAGTCAATTCCGAGGTTATCTCAGAGACGGCGCTGGGGACAAATGAAAGCGTGCTGCCACACTGCGATGTAAGGAGGGCTTGCGTACACCAAACCCAGTCACATTATCCTGACACTGGGCCGCGGGAATGAATACTCCAATAGACTTCTGTAGGTAACTCTCTAAACCTTGAAGCTATAAATACTAAAGAGCGCCCACGATGTTATTGACTTGGGGTTTTTTTTAGCCTTGACCCCATCGCGATGCTTGATACCCCATCAAAGGTTCAAACAAGACGAAGAATAGAAGGTTCAGCAAGCAGTAAATCAAGCAGACTGGCAGTACTGTTGGCTTTCTTGGCTTCTGTCGCTTTCTGTGATGAGTGCCTGTGATACTACGATTTGCTGTTGAAATCTTAAAATCTATAGAATTCTACAGACTATTAAACAAAGTTTTCTTTTCCAATCTTTATTGATAAATTAACGTGCCAAATATTTACTTCTCCTATTTGATTTGAGCGAGACTAAATCTAGGGAGACGTGACGTCACCTACAGAAGTCTATTGGAGTTTTCATTCTCGCCACCGGGCCGACCAGACTTAACACTAAATCCATAATGCCAGACACTAAGCGGATCAGCTGCTAATACCAATTTTAAATTTTTTTGTTTGACTCGGCCGGGGATCGAACCACGCACCTCCCGATCTCTGAGCGAGTGTCTTACCGCAAGGCCACAGAGCAGGTACCTCAAAAGATGATGAGATTAGTTATAGATTTTTTTATGGTAATGCAGATATCAGCTTACTTTGGGCAAGATCGCATAATAAATACAAACAAAAAATAAAACAAACTAAAAAAAAAAACGAGCACGGGAGATAAAATTTTTGGGCTACGCCAAGATCTATAAGGCACACTTCTTTCTTAAATTCCAACTGTTAATCTGAAACTAATATATTGTTGTTCAACCAGTAAGACAATCCCTCAATCATATACTTTGGATAGAGAAGTTCACCACATAAAAGATGTCCTCGAACGATGAAAATTTAATTATTATCTGACAGCGAATGCCCACGTTACTGTACCACTTATGGAGCGTGGAAAATAAATGATTCTTCGACAATGATAAGTTTTTATATAGGTCTAATGGTTGACTTAGTCCTCTAACGTTGAACTATCCGCTATTGAAATACATTGGTATCCAGTGTGTGAATTTTTAACGCGAATATAAATAGAAAAAAGACAGTGACAACTGCGTGGTGTTCGCCATGTTGATCTAAGATGGGAAATCAAAATAAAGGATGACCACAACTTAAGTACAAAGACCATAAAAAAGCCAGGTGTTCCTAAAGTTGCTTTGATATGAGAGACACGTGCATAAGGCAAAATTGGTGTGAGCAGATGGTCCAAAGAAGGCAACTTTGAAAGAAATAAAGCAAAATTGGTGTGAAGAGATTGTCCAAAATGGTAACTTTAAAAGAAATAAGGCAAAATTGGTGTGGACAGATTGTCCAAAGAAAGTAGCTTTGAAAGAATACAATTTCATGATCTAAGTAAACAAACATAAAAAAATGATTACAGCTTAAGGATAAAAAAAATCAACAAAGAGCATCGTAAAAATATAGCAAGAATCTATGTAGGTCCTACTACTATAAATTTTGAAAAATTTTTCGCAAAAGCATTGAGGAATGTATTTTCTCCACAAATTTTACGAGGCTAACTGGAGATATACAGGAGAATTGTTTTTTTAGAAAGCGTTTGGGTGCACTCAAGGCAATTGTTGAGACAGTTATTCATGACTAGAACGTTTCTTTTTAAACTATAAAATAACAAGAGCCGTGTCGGCCCAGGAAGTCTGATCGTTGTCACTACTAATAGGGCCTTTATCATGTCTAGTACAAACTACTATGCTCAATGCTTGAAATCTTTTGACTGCTTACTTATGCAACTTGTCTCTCAAAGAGAGAGAGAGAGAGAGAGAGAGAGAGAGAGAGAGAGAAAAGAGAGAAAGAGGGGGGAGGGAGATAGATAGAGAAAAAGAGAGAGAGGAAAAAAAGAGAGAAATAGAGATAGAGAAAGAGAGAGGAGAGAGAGAGAGAGAGAGAGAGAGAGAGAGAAAGGGAGAGAGAGGGAGAGAGAGAGAGAGAAAGCCAGACAAATTGACGATACATTCAGGAAAAATCTTTGCATATTATACTTAAGATTTTTTATAGTACAAACAAATCCCAAAATAACAAGTTTGTTGATTTAAGGTTAAAAATGCTAGTAGTATTTGTGCACGAATTTTTCTTCTATCGACTTTTACAAATTTTGACAGAATGTGCAACCTATCACTATAATCATCAACTGTTGAACATGTGACAATGCTGCTTTCCAAACTAAGCATATAAGACCGTTTTCATTTATTTCGTTCACAAACTCAAAAATACACTTTTTCTCCATTCGCCGCTTTATATTCCAGATCATTTTTTTTTGTAATTTGAGTTTTCGTAGAGCGTTCTTTATCTAATCTAATTTGTCTAACATCTTACTAGATTTTATGCGCTACGTGCCCGTTCAGGAGGAGGAAGCCCATAGCGGTTGAAATCCAAGATGACTGATGGGGCTATCTTGGTCCGTCAGCGAATCGTGTGCTGTAAAACCCACGCTACCTATGGTTGTTATTACGTCAAACATTATCATTGGCGGCGCACAAGGTCTCTCACGGACACAGACTAGACATTACATACACAATGCGATTAAGAGAGTATTACGACGTCGATCACTGTGACGTCATTACGTCCAGCTATTATGCTTATGACACTTTGATGGGATAAAAACTGTCTGGTCAGGGTCAACTTGAGGACACCTGATTGCTTAAGCCCCACTCTGGACACATCTTGTCCAAATGTAAAGTGAAATGGCGCTAAAGGTCATAATCAGGACGAGCGGACTGTGGGATAGGGTAACTGCCTTTGGGGTTCACTGCTCGGAGAGAACTAGCTCCTGTCATTTAAAACAATCGTGAACAATCCATACTCTCTCTCTCTCTCTCTCTCTCTCTCTCTCTCTCTCTTATCTATCTCGCTTGCTTTCTTTTTTTACCAGGCCATTATTCACGAACACATTTATAAGGAAGAACTTCAGCGTTGAAATGTTTTCTTCGACAACATTTTTGCAGCATGACTGCCAAAGTTAGACTCCGATACGTGTCTCATTATCGAATCCCTTTGCTAGTAATGTAGATCGATTGCGACAACATGTTACCACAATATTATCTTATGCCATTGTTGTCAGCTTAAAAAGTATAAAAGATCTGCACTTGCATGTAATTCTGTTATCTCAGTTTATCTGCACATACAGTTTTTTGAGACTTCAATGATTATGAGTTATAAAAATCGCTAACCCTCACAAGAGCAAATAATATTTTGTAGTTATTTTTTTCCTTACTTGTGTTTTCAACAAGTCACGTGAAAGTGGGGGAAAGACACAGAAAATAAAAAGATTCGAAAGTTAAAAAAAAAAGTATGAATCTGGGAGTCCTCTATTAGATCCATTTTTTTCACTAGAGTTCAATCATCAGCAATCCACTTCACAACAATTGCTTATCTCTTTTAATCAACCTAAGTAATTAGGTTTCCAGTTTCTTCCTGGCACCTTAGTGTCTCGTTCTAATACAAAGACGCAGCAGAGGATTTTTAGCCGTAAGTCAATTTTTGAAACGTTGAGGTGTATAAATTTTCTGAAATAACGAACATTATTTTCTCAATATCTAAAAATTCCAGTAAGATTTAGAAGCGTAGATATGAGTAGTACAAATTATTACACCTTACACTAACTTTAGAGAAAATTGTGTGAATAGTCCTCTTACTCAAAACCAGTACTGCCGACTTAAGACTGAAAGTCCCCGGCGGCATCACATGTAGGCTATACCAAAGTATCATCACACAGAAGACATCAAAATGTGTTTAAAAAGGATCTAAACAGGCATGAATATCTAGTACAAAAACAAACAGATCCATTCTCGCGCTGAAGTAAAACGATAAAAAAGATACGGACGAAAGTGCACCAGAAAATAATACGAACAAAACAAAATAAAAACTCAAATAGATTGCAGAAAAAAGGAAGATGGGAGAGGGTGAAACATGGTGGCTAACAAATTGAGTTAAAAAAAAACACGAAACGAAGCATAATTATGATATACATATAAACTCGAAGAAAGAGGAATTCGAGGCTAAATGACTGATTGAGTTTTATATAAACTCAGAACGTTTCACTAGCTCTCGAATAAACATCAGTTTTCTGCTGGTTAGGTAACGAAAGCACTGGCGAAAGATTTTCACTACGAAAAACTCAAAATAACACTAATATCTTACTATTGTAAATAAAGGGAAGAACGCTGTCCAGAAAAAAGAGATTGTTGTTAGATTTTACTCACACATATAAAACGTGGGAAAAGTTATACACAAAACTGCAAGCCGGATTAGTCGTTCCTAGAAAGAAATATAGGTCTATTGTCTTCTTCTTCTTCTTCTTCTTCTCCTTCTTATTTTCTACTGCTGACGACGAAAATGACTGCTGTTACTGCTACTACTACTACCACTAAAAAAATATGGATTATAGTCTTCCACCGCTGAAGGCAGTCTCAAGACTTAACATATTTCCCCCAGCAGGCCAATACACACCAAAGCAAATTCAACTCATATTTCAGAGCACTACAGCACGGCTGCCTATTAGGCGCTCAAATACTAACATTCTAAAAATTTCAAGCATTGCTTATAGCCAGTACCCATTTTACAGGTGGGTGGTATGAGGAAAGTGTGGATAAACTGCTTTCCTATGGCAGTTACAACATGCGTCGTGGTTGCGAATCGAATCCGCGACAGCCGGATCACAAGTCCGACGCGCTAACCACTGAGCCACGCTGCTACACTACTACCACTACCACTACTACTACTACTCCTACTACTACTACTACTACTACTAC
>BMAT01003377.1:103611-131734 GCA_019649035.1 Elysia marginata
GTAGTAGTAGTAGTAGTAGTAGTAGTAGTAGTAGTAGAAGTAGTAGGTGCAGCAGTAATAGTAGAAGTATTAGTTGCAGTAGTAGTAGTTGTTATATTAGTGGTAATGGTGATATTTTTTCGTTTTTATCCTTTCTTCAAAATGGTAGGTGGAGCTACACGCATAAAGAAAACAGTTTCGCTATCTTCGATTGTTGAATTCTGTAGAATATAGAAGGCCAAGGATCTAGATCTAAAGTGTAGACCAAAGAGTCTAAAACCTTAACCTACGTATATTGAAATTAGTTCTGATAATCTAAATTTAAGCTATATATAGAAGATATCTTAATCTATAGTATGTCTTAGACATAAATTTAGACAAGATTTTGACGCCAATTTCTTCCATTTTATAGGCTCTGCGTGTCATGTTCTCCTCTGTATTTGACTCAGAGCCTAGGCTTTGTTGCCAAAGTGCTTAATTCATGAAGGTCACAGTTTTGAATCATTACTAAACACAGCTTCTTATAGTTTTCTACAAAAAGCAGATATGAACTGTACCAATAGTGTCTTTTCAATGCCAAGAATTTTGTTTCACCTCAACTATGGGGCATATTTTACGACTCCTCTTTAACAACACAGTTTTCTATTCTTTTACCCAGGTATCGGAGTTAATGGCCTAAACGTCAGTGACACTTTGCTCACTCTAGCCAGCGGCTCGGAATGTCAGACTGAACCTTTAGGACATCCCTGGACGTCTTACTCACCGGCCGTATGCTACTGGCAGTGCAGGGCACGCTACCGTGACACCTGTCAGAGCGTTGTCTTCAACACTGACACTCAAATGTGTACTCCTGGTGGCATCGCTTTCCGTTCCTTAGAGTTTATCCCGACATTAGTACCTCTGGTCCACTCAGTCGATACAATCTACTATGCAAAACAACCCATCCCACCATGCGACGCGGCTAGTGGCAACTTTGTCCTTTTTGAAGTGTGTGGGTTTACTGCCTGTATACATCGGTCCACTACCAGGGTCAACTATGACCAAGCTGTGTCGGACTGCGACCAGTTAGGCGCAAGACTTTTGATGATCAACACTTTACCAAATTACTCTGTATGTCGGTACGCAAAATTCCCTGGTCATGCTTGGGTCGGACTAAAATATAGCGATGCGGAAAAGAAGTTTATGTGGATCAATGGAGAACCGCTTAGCGATGAACAGTTCCAGTACATCTGGGTCCCCGGACAACCCAACAATAGCGGCGGCGTGGAAAACTGTGCGGAATATATGCACACTGGTATAAATGATATCAGTTGCCTCGATACCAAAGAAGTCATCTGCGAACCATATGCCTAGACGGAAAATAATGTGAATAATAGGTGTGCTGAGATTTCTCTAAAATTTAGCCTTGTTTTGTCTTAAATGTAGACAATATTAAGTTACAGCCCAAAGCTCAGCCACGGTAACACCAGACACATGTTCCTATTGAACCTAATGCAAGTTATCGCGCCTGTCGTAGAGGTAAAAAGGGTAGTATTGAGCAGTTATGTTTCAGTGTCTCGAGGGATAATAATTTGATCTGGCCCCTTTTTCATAATTTCATCTCTATTGGTTGTAAATATTCTCAGGGCATGGAAGAGAGGAGAACGTCTTTTTCTGCGGGAACTCATACTTCCGGTATAAACCTAAACCCTAAACCGAATTCCCTGTATACTCGTGTACTCGTGATAGAGCACGGGTATATAGCTTTATGTTTTACACAAAAATATAGATCTTGGAATTAAACTGAAAAATAGACATTACTTTAAAATTGGTCGATCTTGTCGACTTCTATTATATATATGCGTGTGTTTTCCCGTGATTTTGTTTGTATTCCTTTTTAAGCCTTGATATAAAGCTTTGGATTTTGGTAGGTGTCTAGAAGTCAAAATGATTTACACTTTTTGAAGGCGCACTTGTGAAGCAGTCTTTTTCAGTTTAACTTTTTCTAAGAGTATACTGTAGGCTATGTCCTTTGCAAGTTTAAAACATAAATCTAGCTGTTGTACATCCGAACATGGTTCTGTTTCAAAGTAAATGAGCATTTTTGGTATGAACTTAATAAAATTTTGTTTTTTAAAGGGCCTTTGCTCGACATGACTCTTAGCGACTTGTGCCTGATGTATTCTGGTTTCCCCACACGTGTTGCGTGTTATAATCACGCTGATGTTTTTCTTTTTAAGTTACTTGTAAAATATCGATATACTAGGGCTAAGGATAACTTTGTGGATCTAGATATCAGAACTATTTATAACTCTATAGGTTTTGATGAGTCAACATTTCACTAGATATATTAACCGGTTAAGATTCTATTAATTTGCATTCTTAATCGACTTTTATGTAAGTTTGTTCGTGACTTTTTATTTACTATTGATTTATGACTGGTGTGTATGTAGATTTTGGTATCACTCTGAAAAATAACTATGGTTTTAAATGTTGACGAATGCCTCGTCATATTAAGCTAAAAAAGTTTAACTCTACCAACCCATTTCTTCTCGATAAATCACAACATCCGAAAATTAATGCACCTGTTGCACTATGGGTAGCCCATCATCTCTGTGAGTGCGACGTTTATGTCAAGGTCTTGTAATTAGGAAAACAGTTGTAGTCCCAACTTTCTCCCTCATTTCAGCGCCGTTGAAGATCTTGAGTTTTAAATAAGAATTTGAAAATAGTTATCTCTAAAACTGGTCGCCTCTATACAGTGTTGTGTTTTAGTTTTTTATTCGTGTGAGTTTATGGTACCATATCTTTTAAGTCTTTAATAAATGATTAATTCATACAAGTCGATTCGAAGCCTTACGAAAAACTTTTATACTTATCTAAACACAGTTCGCTACATCCCCACCCTCAGTAATTACCCTCAATCTACATATACACTAACAAATCTACCCCCCGGCAAAGCAAAAAATGCCTTTGTAGCAACTCTGCCGAGCAAACGTTTTCGAGAAAGTAGCGTCTGTTTACAACGCAACCCTTAACTAATACCGTCACAAGAGATCGCTGCCATTCATGAAAAAAAAACATCGCAAAAACTACCGATATTGTACCAGACAATCTGAACTAAACAAGCCATTTGTCTTAAAACAAAAGGAAAGAAGAGAGCAAGCTGCATTAGAAAAAACACACATCGCACAACACAGTCTAAACCATCATTTAGCAAGATGATAGCTATCGATATTGGAAAAAAAGTTCTTCAACCTTCTCAGCACGTGTTTTCCACCAGACCACAAAATTTACAAAAATAATTAATAAAAAACACGGTAAAGCTAAACATGCATGAAGAACTTGAAGTAAATAATCACTAGCCAGAACAAGGCGATGTTCAGCATTAGGGTATAGAAAAGTGCTGCGGTAAAACAATGAATCTGCTGGAACAAAAGCAAGTGCCCCTGGGAAGGAAGCTTATAAAAAGCATTGACTATAAAGCCAAAGTAAAATACACTCGGAACAAAAAGATACTAAGACTAGGTATCGCCAGTAAATGTCTGGCTTTAGGTTACTCCACAGAAAATATGATACATCCCTTAGCGAACTTGTATGCCATCTGAAAGAACACAAAAAATAACTTTCTCGCTCATGGAAAGCATGCAAAAATTAAATGCCTTTTCAACATTAACAAAAAAAAAACAACAAAAAACCGCAACCTTTGTCAATCAAAACACTGTATAAAATCTAAAAACAGCAGTTACTAAAAAAGATTAGCTTGAGGCATGCATGCACCGGAAAAACTCTTCCTTGAAAATGCAAATAAATTTTCGGCGAAAGAACAACATGGGCCCAAAAGGGAAACTAGACCGGATACTTGACAAAGTCGTATGGCGAACTGCCACAACGGTTTAAAACATAATCATGTGCCACTACTAGTAAGTTAAATCTAGATTGTTGGTCATATTCAAGCTCCTTTTCCTATGTAAAATTTGAGCTCTGTCCCCTTTCCTACGAAAAGTGTATTTTTATGTAAAAAGGTCAATATATAGATAAAGAAAAAAAAATAGATATATATAGATAGATAGGTAGGTAGATAGAGATAGATAAGCAGATAGAGAGAGAGATAAAGAGCGACAGGAAAATAGATAATATAGATTTTGGGGGAAAAATAATAAGCTCAACTTTAGGAGATAGAAAGATAGAAAGATAGATAGATAGATAGATCTAAAATCTGCTAAAATAACAGAACGATAATATATTCCACGGCACATTGATCTACACAAAAATTAAAACATTCTATTATACACTGATATACGCAAAAAAGCTCCAATAATTAATAAAGTTTTTCAAGTTACATTGATCTAATTCTAAGTTTAAAAAGTACTAGGGGAAAGTCCTCGGTCATATAGGTCAGCACTGTTGACGTTTAAAACTGTTCCCTGTGAAACTTCGATCCACAATAATAAGTTAACCTAAAAGAACGAGATTCTCTAAAACACATTGACCTATCCTAGCCAAAATAACTTTTAGAAAATTTATCTTGTCTAGCAAAGTGATTCGTCCCAAAAACCGTCTCTAAACAGTTATTGATGGCAAACTTGTCCGTACTAGATCTAATAGCTTTTGAAAACAAGACGTGCCACGAGGCTTTAACCGACGCCAGGAGATCAGGATAAAGGCATCGGTGACACATTAATCAAGATATATAATATTTTGGTTATGGTCTTCATTGGTTCACCTAAAAATATTTCATTAGTTAATAATCTTATACAAAATATTTTCCGGGAAGAAAATTGAAACATATGGGGGTGTTTTCTTTAACTTTCATTTTAATGTTGAATATCTTTATGGCTGCTCAGTTGGGCTAGTGTCTAGTAAAACATTTTACGAAAATAAGTGGAATTTTGTGCAATCAGCGATTTTTCAACTGAGTGTAAATTAAAGGAATCAGATTTTTAAAAGTATTTTAACAATACTTGTATCAAAAAGGCGATTTAAATAAAATTAAGAGCAGGTGCAAAGCATTTATCAGACATTGTTGGTTTATCCAGAAGAATTTAAAAGATAGAAGTAAGTTACACTATAAATAGACTAATAATGCTTTATGTTTAAAATTTTTGTTTATCACAAGCTGATGTCTCTTAGATATGGTTTTAATTTAACATTGTTTCTTCATTTTTTCAGGCATCTAAAGGACAACAATTCTAACATTTTTCATGACGATACGATATAAATAATAATCTTAGTGGAAACACGACGTGTAAACAATAACCATAAAAAATAGAAGTCTTTTCGGAAGAGTAGAAGTTCTATTTATTAGTGTTTTCCACACACACACACTAAACAAATTTACATAGTTTGGAGAAGTAAATTATCCATGCAAAGTCAGTCTTTATAGAAATTGCTTTTTGTGCCAAAGAAGCATTTGTCGTCATTTAACAAAAAAATCACGACAATTAAAACAAAGTAGCAGCGCAAATACAACAGCGCTGTTAATAACTTTATATGAAATAAAATGGTTGTCTTTTTATGAATTATTTCTATGAAGTTGAATGAGCGGCAGTGATATGTTATAGCTAACTGCAACATATAAGTGATGAAATGATTTAATGTTGATATTTTATATACAAGTTTGTCACAAACTAGTAAGAACCGGTGGTTGACGGGTGGTAAATGTTGTCAAAATAAAAGGAAAATGAATAGGGTCTTGGTTTCTAGTTTGCTAAATTCAAATTTCTATAGATAGGGATTTCGCGGGTCAAAAATGACATGGCCGTAACTCCAGATTTTACAGGAAATGATTTATGATCAGCCACATAATAATTATTTTCTTTGTCTTGTAGAATCTTGAAAGACCAGGGTAACCTACAAATGCAAGTTTTTTTTTAAACCAAACGAAAAAACAATTCCTTATAACTCATGTCTTTTTTTAGTTTTCAAACTTGTTTTCCTGAAAACCAAGACAACTGGACATACGACCCTGTCATCCCAGTTCCACGATTTAGCATTGCCTGAGTTTAAACATTGGTCAGCATTACAGGCATCTTGTCATAATAGAAGTAAGGTCTAAATTGTCGCCATCTTTCCCTCGGTTGCGAGAAAACCCAGAAGTTAAAAGAAATAACTGCGGTTTTAAGACAGCAGCCTCTAAAGATGTTTTACATATGCATCATCTTTTTTTTTCAAATTGTGGTCTAGGTGATATTTTTCCAACATCTAAAAAATTGAAGTGGCTTCAAGTTCAACGCCTAGACCTAGGTTCGAAACCTAGCCAGAAAAGATAGATGGTGTGTTGCGCTGGCAAAACAATAAAGTTAACAAATTTTCAAGGTGCTCCTTTTCTTGGAAATTCCCTTTCTTGGTCAAGTTTTTATGTTTAAAATTTGATTAAAAAGGAGCGTAACTAAAACTCGCGCTCTATTATGTAGACACATATAAACATAAAATACATTTGGTAGTTCTCAGCTATGCTTACCACATCAACATATAACCCATCAACATGTTGATAGGGTTTGTAACATAATCCCATTAAGATTAGTCTGTTTTTTTTATCTCTTTCGTGCTTAAAACATGAGTTTTGACTACAGACATAGGTGTCTGTCGGTGTAATTAAAGCTTATTTTTACCGTTAGTTGAAGGGACAAGTTGGCTTATTTTCATAATCCTAGTTTTCTTTATTAATATATTAAAGTTTAATTTATCCATGCTGACTAAAACCTTATTTGGACATTGTTTAAAAGATTTTTGAATCCATCACCCAGAGATTGGGGGCAGAGTTTTCGCCTATACAAAGTACCACATGTGAACCGTGCAAATTGCAGGATTGAGCATTTTTGCTCGTATAAGACACTGTACATTTCGTTAGAAAAAGTTTTATCTTGTAAAACACCTTCATGTTTTAGCAGCCATTGTAGTATACGAATTATTGACTTGCTCGTGTTCAGAACATCCTTGAAATAGAATAATTACTGTTGAAGGTGGTTTATTTGCCCATTTGAAAAAAGTAGGCCATATTGTTTTGTGGGGATGGTTTTTTATGCTGATAAATTTACCAATAGGGCCTACGACGACGCACTTATGAGTTTCGAAAATACAAAACTTGCTACCCCAAAATCTTGGGGTCAGTTAGGAACACTAAACTGTTTGTTGCTTTAGGATTTTACATTTTCGATTCTAAATTTGGAAGCAATTGTCGCATATACTTGAATTTGATAAAGAAAAGTAAACAAATGCATCATGAAATCGAGAACAAAATCTCGCTAATTATGATGATTTTGAATTCTCTAGCATACATATAAAATTTGCAGGAAAACAAATATCGTAGTCTTAAATTTTTTAAAACAAGATATCAGAATAAAACCTAACTTCATTGTTTACAGAACGGCTGTTTACAAACACATTCCAATTCATGAAAAAAGTATTTAGGTACAAATCTTGAAATACAATAATTACATAAAAAATAACTAGCATGATTAACATTTCCAACAATGCATTTAAAAAACGTAAGGACAGCTGTCTAAGTTCTATTTTTCAATACTAAAGCCAACAAATAGACATTTTATAGATGTTAACTTGTCGATGTAAGAAAGCAGGAGTCAGAATTAGGTCCTTGAATTTTTGACTACTATAAGAAGGTAAAACTAGTTAATATATTTAGATGGTTTCGAGACAGGGTTATTCTGCTAACATGTTGCAGTTCATAACGATTTAAAAACGTAAGTGGCGTAAGTTGCTAATATATTCTGAAAAGATATTTGGAAATCTTATTATTCACACAAGCACAACTTCTATTCTTTCAATAGCTTTTCAATTTTTTTTCATGTTCCACGTTAAGTTCAATTTTAGCAAATCACATCAATAAATAATTATGACTGTATTTAACTCAGGTAATTTACATACAGCTGCAATGCAAGTTCATAAAGTAACCACAGATAAATCGTGGACCTTAGATTTAGCTTTGTTGACATCAATAACTATGGTTGCAACTCTCTAAGAATTTTAATTTAGCCTTAAACACTGCTGGCAGTATCAGCTTCATTTCCATTTCTGCAGCAAAAATTAGACACATGAAAAAGTTTTGCAGGTACCCATTGTCTGACGAGCCACACCAGGGCGTGTCTGAAGCTGCTCATAGTGATAACACACAGGAAAAATTTATACACAGCAGCAAACTTCACGAGATTCTCGTACATAATCGCTAAGTTTATTTCGTTTATAGTAGGCTGGGATGAAACGGGACTTCCGAACATGCGCACGGCGTGTCGGAATGTAGCTGGAAGAATCAACACTGCTAGAATGAAACCCATCAAAACTGTGGCTATCGTGCAAGATGTGGTATCTTGAGGGAAACCCTGGTCTTCCGGCTGCCGGTGGCTGCCTCCTCCAGTAGTACTGTCAATAGACATGTAAGATGCGTAGCTGCTGTAGTACCTGGTGTTCGAGGATTTGCTGGCAGCTCCTGACTCGCTGTAACTGAACAACCCTACCCTGCGCCTCTTTTGGCGGTCGTTATCACTTTGAGTTCTATCCCCGGACACTTCTCCGAGAAAGCCCACCTTTTTCGCTCGCAGCGTTTTAGTTTTCATGACAGCAATGCTGTTAATAACCGCTTTAAAGTTTGAAAGGCGTCGTTTTTTGTTACTGGAAAACGAACGAGATAACTTATCCTGGCCATTTTCTTTTGGCGCAGAGCCTTCCACAGCAGAATCTTCTTGTGGCGATGACGTAGACATAGAATTTGGTGCAGTTTGAGAGCTCTCGGAATAGACTGTCTTGTTTGTCATAAGAGCGTTTTGAACTTCTTTATTAGATGCGTCGCTTCCTGTCATTTGAATACCTTCAGTATCGAGATCTAATTTTGCCTCGTCCTCATCGACTTGCGATTCTAAAATAGGTACTAATTTTGATGCCCTCGCGCTTGGCTCGAAACCCAAAGGTGCTTGGTCAGATAATTTGATTTCTTCTTCATTCTGAAGAGTTTCTTCTTTTTTAAGGTTTGCCATCAATTCTCCACTCCTTTTCAGCTTATTTGCATCCTTGCCGAGTAAGTCAATGTCACTGCTAACCGTGGTGGACAAATAGAAGCCGGTCTTGCTGTTGTTTTGCTGCTGGCACCCTAAGCTGGTGATTACTGACTGTCTGTTCTCCTCATTACTTATGACAATATCAATTTCTCCTTTCGCTTTCTCGTGCGTGACTTCGATATGAACCGTGTGCTTGAGGAGCCCACAAGATACCTTGTTGGAAGACCCCGTAGAGGACTCTGAACTTCGCCGCCTGCCATCATTGTTTTGCGAGTCAATAGTTTGGCCAATCGAAGGACATGGCGGGTCTTCGTGATTCAAAACCTGACGGCTCAACGGCATTTTGACGATTTTGTGGGCACCAAAAGTCGACGAGCCGACGAAGTCGACGTCATCGTCCTGTTCCTCCTTGTCCCATCGTGCTACGAGCATGTGAACAACGATTTTTACGGCCAGCAGAAGGTCTATCCCGAATATGAGGATCAATGGCAGCAAGATGCCGATCACCAGCTCTAGTTTCCTGCGACGCAGAGAAAGAGAAATGAATGATATGCCAGGTAAGAAAAAAAAACGTATGACTTTCAATAGAAATAAAAACTCCTTTAAATTATTTTTAAAATCAGTAGTGGGAGACAATAGTTTGCGGTGATGGGAGCTAAGTTTCTGTCTGGTTATATAGTAGATATCTCTAAACGCAGTTTTAGGTCCAAGTTTTTTATACAGCATAATATATCACGATATTAAATACAGTTTTACGGACTCCATAACTTCAAGGAGTTCTATTGCGGGGAGGGGGGGAGAAAGTGTAAAGAGGGGAAGTTTCGAAGCTTTTACCTTCTATATATAACAGCCTTATCTATAACATTTTTGTAGGACAAGAAAATAGGATAGGCTGTTGACCAATCTTTAACAGTTAAAACAACTTTATTCAATCAAAGAAAAAAATTCAATCAACGTGCTTCAATAACTTCAAATATCAATTTCTTTAAAAGACCTGGTATAGAATTTGTGTCCAACATAAGGTGACAAAAATTTTTTTTTGAAACAGTGGCGATTTTATCCGTTTGATTGGAAAACAGAATACATTAAGCATAAATAAACTAACAAAACTGTCAGTGATTCCGCTTTTTGAACATTATGATTTACTGCCACCATCACAGAAAGTGTTTATTTAGGTGCAACCATGGTGCAAAATGAATTGAACCTACTTACTTTCAAACATTTAATAACTCAAGAAAAATATGTAAAACTTTGTTAAGCGAGAAAGTCGGGAATGGTTATGGAACTACAAATATTAATGAACCATCTGTTAGAAATCTACAATATTGAATTCCTTTTTTATAAACAAAAGTATTTCACCTTTCCATTTGAGTGTAAAAATTTCTTTTAATTAAATCATAGAAAAAAAAACTTTTCCCTAGTTTCCAGGAATCTTCAAAACGTTTCCAAAAATTCCAATAACACCTACATAGAGTTGAAAATTTTATTTTTTTTTTACCTAAAGACAATATGGGCGCTAACCATCTCCGGCATAGGAGCACAAAAGACAACACCAGCAATGGTCACTTTGTCCATTGACCACAGGTAGTGGACACTGACTGCTGCGGTGAGAAGGGCCAACGTGATGACGGTGAATTTGGCTTTACATACTCGCCGTTTGCGACCCTCGTAGCCTGTCTTGGTGTGGGCGTTCAGACGGCCTGGTTATTGTGAAAGAAAAAAATATAGGGGACGTGCTAAGACAATTGGGAAAGTTCTTACTTTTTTATTTATAATCATAAAAAGCATTAGTGGTAGCAGTAGTTGTAGTAGTAGTTGTTGTAGTAGTAGTAGTAGCAGCAGCAGTGTAGTAGTATAGTACTACTACTACTACTATAAGTAATAATAGTAGTAGTAAAAGTAGGGGTAATTGATAGTCGTCGTCCTAGTAGTAGTTGTTGTAGTTGTTGTTGTAGTAGTAGTAGTCGTGGTCGTCGTAGTCGTCATCGGAGTATTGGTAGTAGCAGTAGTAGTAGTAGTAGTAGTAGTAGTAGTAGTAGTAGTAGTAGTAGTAGTATTAGCAGTGCTTGTAGTAGTAGTAATAGTAGCATTTCTTGTAAGAAGTAACAGCAGCAGCAGCAGAAGCAGAAGCAGCAGGTCGTTGTCGTATTAGCAGTAGTAGTTACGTAGTCGTCAACGCCGTACTATTAATAATAGTAGTGGTAGCAGTAGTAGTAGTAGTAGAAGTAGTAAAAGTAGTAGTAGTAGTAGTAGTAGAATTAGTAGTAGTAGTAGTAGTAGTAGTAGTAGTAGTAGTAGTAGTAGTAGTAGTAGTAGAAGTAGTAGTAGTAGTCGCGGTAGTATACGTGAAAGCAGCCTGATAAGATAATGGAAAAGTTGTCAATCTTTTTAATATCATTTTTTTAAAAAGTTTACACTCTCATAGTTTGTCAAATTAGGTAAACAACTGTTCGCCAAATATTCCAAGCCAGCTGGATTTTCATACTTTTTTTTCTTATTTTTTTCTTGAAGGGCTAACAATTGAACAATGTTTTTGTTTTCTATCTATCTTTAAATAGCTGCAGTAATTTTTTACACATTTGATATTTAGCTTAACGCTCATTTCATACGATAGTTTTGAAAATTTCTATTATTTAACCGATATGGGAAACAGCTTTTAGTTTAAATTTAACTATAATTAATTTTTTGTACCATCTTTTTGGCAGAATCGCCAGAAATTTTGGAAACGGAAACCGGTTTCAAGAAAATAAAATAATAAAAACCAACAATCCTTTGCAGCTCTCAAAAATGCTACAATGCGTCACTGCACTGGTTATAACTATGACATATCCCAAAGATAACAAAATATTCGTAAAATCATTGCCCATCTAAATGTAAAATATTTAAAATGCGTCGAGCCATTTTCTCCAAGGGCTAAGACTGGAAAAAGAAAACTTTGGCTGCTTTGCCAGTTAGAAATGGTCGATTATTTTAAAACTTAAAGACATGAGATTTGTCATTTTGCTATTGCTAGTACAAAGACGAATGGATGCAAATCTTCTCTTCTAAGTTCTCATACTTACATAGATGGGAGAAGAAAAGACACCAGGTCGACATGATCTGGGACAGGATGAGTGTAAACGTTATCAGCTGGCAAGCAGCAGGCAGGGCGAGGACTCTGACCCCCCTGGATGCGACATGCATGAGGAGACAGCCAGCGGTGTAGAGCAAATCACAGATGCTCGCTGCCGCCATGGTGTGGGAAATCACTCGGAGGCGGAGAGGGGTGATGAGGAACACAACAGCCAGCAAGGCGTTTCCGACTAGTCCGAGACCCAATACGGCAGGTTCCCCTACCGAGGAGAATATCGCGTTAAATCGTGATAAAGAAGAAGGGCTGGACCCGGGACGAGCTTGTCTGCCAGTATTGGCTCGAGGCTTATCTTCCATCGTCTGTGGAGTTTCCAGTACTTTCTGTAGTGATTTTTCACTCAAATCTTGCCCTACTTGGTCCAATTCTTCTGTGAGAAGCCAAGGAGAGTTTCGCTTCTCCTCATGTATTTCTACATTATTATTTGCTTCTTCGGTTTTTGCATTGATAAAGATGTTAATTTCTCTTCTAGTCTTCTTTGTATTGCTTGCACGCTGTTTGACAAGTTGGTCGGATTTTGCCGATCTTGCCACAACCTTAATGCTATCTTTAGAGGGGCCAGAAACGCAACACGGTACAAGCACATCGCTACTCTTGTCTGCCGTTTTAGCGAAATTGTCATAAAGGGTAGGTTGCTTTACAGGTTTATCACTGACACCTTCTTGCATTGTTTTGATATTGTCAAGGTTTTTATCCTCCATATGATTGTTTACATGTTTGTAAGACTCCATACCTTTTACATCGTTTTGGTTGTAGCTTTTCTCTATGTTGTCGTCGCCATTTAATGTAAAGCCATTTCTGTTGAGTATGCTTGACGGTGAAACCCGAGAAATGCACAGAACAATGATAAAGATTGTACGTTGGGTAGGAGTTCCCCAGAGAACTCCCCTAAGCCCACCAGATATCATGGCTCAAACTTTTAGTCCATCCTATTCAGGGCAGTTAAATCGTGCCTTGATGTTCAGGACTTCTTTCTCATTCCGATGCCGCCTGGTTTGTTTTTTCTGTTTTAATAGGGAAAAGGAAAAAAAATCGTTATGTTTAAATAAAAAGAATCAATATTTTCGTGAAGATCTTGTTTAAATTGATAGATATGGCTGAAAAGAGATAACGATAGTGAGAGAAAGCAAGAGATAAGCAGGCATTCAGAAAGATAGGTATTTAGATTTAAAGCTTGATTGGTAAGTAGATAGGTAGCTGATAGCTAAATAGATAGCTAGATAGCTAGATAGGTAGATAGGTAGATAGATAGGTAGATAGATAGGTAGATAGAAACATAGATAGACAGATAGATAGATAAAAAGATAGCTAGATAGATGGACAGATAGACAGACAGATAGATAGGTAGATAGGTAGATATATATATATAAATATATATATAATATATATATAGATAGATAGATAGATAGATAGATCGATAGATAGATAGACGCACATAATTAAACAGGCATTGGCACTTGGAGAGTAAGTAACAGACCATGCAAGTTGTACAAACACAAATTTTAAGAAAGGGGAGGTAGGATTGGGGTAAAAAGTGCAAATCTTTAAAAATGCTTAATAGCGGACACAGAGATTGGAAGACGCGATAAAAGGCTCATCCGCAGAGGACTTATTACAGATGGGGGATGAGAAAAAAAAAGGGGGGGGGAACGAAGGGCCAAATGAGATGGGGGGACGGAAAGAAAAAGAGTTGTCTCCTATTAATTTTTGTTGCAGAATTAAAAGTAGGGAAGAGGGAATTTAGACTTATTAAGCAATTTGATAATATAATATTACAGATATTAAGCTCTCTCCTACTTAGTAACTTAAATTTACGTCTAGCTTTTAAGGAAAACTTTACTCGGGGATTTAAGAATTATATTTCAGTACTTATAAGATTATCTGATAACGAGTATGATACAACGTTAGTGTACCACAGTAAGTATGATTTTTTTTTCTTATTTTCTTTTCTAAATTCAAAATGGCAACAATAAAAGCAGTTAAAACATTCGTCATGTAGGAGTTAAAATCGATTCTTAATGTTAGGATTGAGTTTTTGTCTAATGGTCTAACATAACAATAACAATCTTCCTCGCCACGTTGCTTCTACGTTTGTTCCAGAAGGTTTATAGCAACAACAAAAAAAAAACCAGGTTTTTTTTTCATTAACTCTGCACGACTGACTATTATGTCACGAGAAAACTAAATAATAATCCTTAATCTGTGAACAAAATTATTGTGCCAACAGTGGTTGTGGCGAAGAGGGGTGGGTGGTGGTTTTATCGTGTAAAACTAATCAATCTGCTTCATGCCCTGAAGTGAAAGTTGTGTTTATATTGCTTTTATATTGATTTTTGTTGTTGTGAAACGACTTATTTTCGTGCTTTGTTCAGTTAGAAATGCCGTGTTTTTCATTAAATCACACCTGTGTCAGTTTAATATCTTTGAAATATAACTACAAGTAAAGATAAACAACAAATTTTTTGTCCTGTATATCAGCTTGTCGAAATTGTTTATACGAGGTTGCGTTCCGACACCCTCTATGTCCTGAAGTTCATTATTAAGAAGTTTAAGACATCCATACACTGTCTCAAACAATTAAACGATACAATCATGTGTATGGGTTCCCAAAATTAAATTACACGCGGAATTTTATGATATAGAGCTATATATACATAATTGGAAATACTTTTAAAAACTCTCTAAGCTAGTGAAATCTGTTTTAATTTCTTAATAAAGTTCTGAGTTATTGCACTTAAAACACAATAAAACCAATTCTCATAATATGTGATTGTTTAAGAAAGGGAGAAAACTGGTAAAATACGAATTTCCATTGGCACCATGCTTGCCAGGATTTTTGTTTCTCTACAAAGGAAAATTAGTTCTGAGTAGATCTATGTTGAACAAAAAAGAGAAGTATTTTATTTTAATTTTTTTTCGTAAGCAACGTAGACCCAGGGCAAGTGGGCGCAATTTTTTTTCTTTCAATCTTCTACATTTACAGTCGTTTTGCCGCAGTTGGAACAGGGTATCTCAAAATGTTATCAATGAAATGCCACAAAATTCTGCAGATTATTTTAAATGATATTCACAGAGTTTTTGCCTTGGAAAAGAAGATATCTTGAATAGCTTTTTTTGGGCATTTAAGTTGTACCACCACCTAAGTAAAAATAAATAAAAGCATGATTATATCTAAGGTTGGATGAAAATCTCAATATGAAGAACTTAATAAAGCCAGAGACACACATTTTAAAGATACCCAAGACCTAAATGTATAAAAATTTGGTGAGGTTACACTGAAAACTTTTTGAGATAACCTGTTCCAACTGAAAAGCTGAAACTTGATTTCGTTACTCTAATTTCGCCACTATTCTCACGTTTTGAAAAATAGGTTTCTTTGCACACACACACAAAAAGTAATTGTTTTATACATCTTAGACAACAAGCTTGCGTTTTAGAACCAACCAAATGTAATGAAAATCAAGATTCAATCTTACCTTTAAGTTTTTATATCATAAAAGCCGAAAAGGCATTACCTTTTTCTGTTCTAAAAAAAAAACGTTTTCAGGATTTTTTTAAAGTTATGATAAGCGAATTAGGTTAAAAACACAAATATTCCAATATGCAAACTTTTTAAAAGTAAAATTATGACTAAACCTTTTATTTTGTTGAATTTGCCAGCAACGGATAGGAACTCATTTTGTGAGAGCGTTACACAGTCATCAACACCCACAAAAGGACAAATTAGAGTGATGTCAAAACAGAGAAAGTTAATATTAATTCATTTAAAATTTTACGTCTATTGACTAAAGTTTGCCTTGATATATATTATAGTTTATAATATATTTAAACACCTATCAACGAAAAATATTGAAATGGTGTTACTGACAATAAGATATTTATCTAAAAGAATGATTTTTGTTGTACATCTTTATGATCTAGGCAACCAGGCTATGAATCAGACATATTAAGTCGCTCAAGCTCATTATAAGTTAAGAGCACTTTAATATATATTAACCTGCTATTACAGTAAACCAGTTATTGTATGCTTTAGAACTTGAAAAATATTTTTAAGAGAACTTAAATCTCTTCATGGGTACAGAAAAGAGTTCTAGTATATGTGAAGATTTTAATTTGTTAAAATTCTGACGTGTGCCTGATTTACCCTGATAAGTATAGTCTTTAAAATGTGAAACATTGAGAACTAAATACATTTATCTTTATAATCTTGCGAATGGGTCCCAGCGATTGCAAGTTTTCAAGATTCAATAACTCTGCTCATGACATAAGAAATCAAACCAGTTTTTTTCACTGACTTTAACAACTTTTAAAGAGTAGTCAAACAATGTATATTGTGTCTCTGTTCATTAATATATTGTTACATAAATGTCGAAATTTTGCAAGACAGCTCATTTAGTGGAAGATCTCAAACTGAAGAAAAAAAGGCCTATACACTAGCTCTCTCTTGCAGGATTCATGGCCATATCAATCTCAAACTTGTGTGGCAGTTACAAATGTTGTTAAACTTCAAAAAACTTATTTTGCGAATAGTTTAAGAAACGTTCTATGAATGTTATTACTATTTTACACGTGGATATATATTGAACTGTTAAGAAGTCAGGAAATTTTCTTTGGTATGCTATCGATCGATCACTTTATCTATGTAACTATCAAAGGAAAATCTTTACGAAGTGCCAAGAAAAACGGAAGTTCTTGCTAATGAACCAAAATAAACTAGTCCAGGCTGCCATTTAATGAAGGCAAGAGTTTTAAACTGCGTAGTCATTTTATAAGCGTATTCGGGAAGAACGGGCATTTATATGTTTGTGTAGGTGTGTATGTATGTGTCTATCTACCTACCTATCAATCTATCTATCTATCTATCTATCTATCTATCTATCTATCTATCTATCTATCTATCTATCTATCTTTCTATCTATCTATCTATCTATATATCTATCTATTTATCAATCAATCTATCTATTTGTCTATCTATCTATCTATTTGTCTATCTATCTCATTTTATCTATAATCTACCTCTGTGTCTAATCATATAATTATTTATCTACATAATCAATATGTCTATTTATCTGTTGATATATCAATTGACATATCCATCTCTCTATCTATCTATCTATCTATCTATCTATCTATCTATCTATCTATCTATCTATCGATCTATCTATCTATTTAGTATGTAACTATCTATCTTTCTATCTTTGTATTTGTTTATCTTTCCGCTTATCTGCCTGTGTACCAGCCTGTTTATCCATCTTTACACTTGGATACTGGTGTATGTTTTTCTTCTATTAGAGTAACAACACATTTTTAGTTCCGCCCAATAAGAGCATAGTGTATGTCTTTAAACCTTTTAAGGTTTTTTTTTCTTGGCTATAATAACGTCCTCGTGTATGCGACATTAATAATTGTCAAGAGAAAAAAGTAAAAGAAATAAAACACCGATATGCGTCAATAGAAAAAAAAATTGTTCTTTTTGCGTCGTAGCGTTTCATCAAATGCTGAATTCGCATTCGGTGCCATTCACTAAAGCAAAATTTGCATTTGGTTTCATTCACCAATCATTCTTGACTGTGCTAGAAACCATTACTCCAGAGCCTTTCCATTAGTATCGCTACTTCCATAACAGGATTGAGGAATTGGCCAATGGGAAAACTATGAGTACTTTTTGTTAGGCAAAACGAACGTTTGAATGATTTTTAGCGGCTTGAAAATTGTCGTTTAGACAAATGTGTACTTTAAGTTCAAAAGATCAAGAAGATTAAATTCTTACTAACCACAGGAAACAGAACGTTATAAAAAAAATTTTGTTTCGGCAACATCTAGAAAATTGACGGAATAAAAAATCACACGTAAAAGTTAATTTAAAGGCTTTGCCTTCTTTTATCTACACGATTTATGTGTCTGTGAATTTATGGCCGTAAGGTGAAATGTGAGAGGGGGTAGGGGGTGAGGAAGTGAGTGTGAGTGAGAAGAAGAGCCAGAGAGAAACTTGTTACTATCGTAAAAGTGTGTTTGTTCACCGTAAATCTTGATGGTATGTAACTACGCATGTTAAATGTACTTCTGTGCTTGACTGTGAAAAATAATTGTCAAACTATATGTCATTTGTTTCAGCACCACCCCAAAGTCCATCCCAAATTTTCAATAATAGATCAATAAAGTGTATTTTATCTTATCTTGTCTTAAAATCTGCGAGTGTCAATGTTGAAAAAATAGAATAAAGCACAAGTGTGTATAAATCTGACTAAAAAACAACAAACAAACTTTCATCAATAGTTTGGCTGTATTTTTGTGGTGCAAAAAAATTCTTACAAATTAATGTTAGCTCTTTTCATAGGACTCAGGATTCTAAGACAAATGTAACTTTACTCATTAAAAAAAAACATAATAAGCTTATAAAAACGTTCGACGATACTAAGAGAGAACTGTAATGATTCTAACATTAATTTTAAGGTATGAAATTAGCAGAGGACTTGAAAAAGGATTAAGTGAAATCATCAGAAGAACGATAACCTTTCGTATGATTTGAATGATTTTCAAACTCACCGCCTTGCCACCCAAAGAACATAGCTTATTCCATGTCGCCATTATGCATATATATTGAAAAAGAAGTATCAATCATTGCAGATTGCACAGTGGCTGCCTTCATTATCTATTTTCATCAACATTATTATACTTGGTGAGAAGTGATCTTGCCCAGCCTCTAAATAAGCATTTATCTCGTCACAGACACACCTAGTAGGAAGCGATTGTTTAAGTAAAAAAAAACCTCTGGATTTCTCATGATCTGAAAAAAAAAACAAAAACAAAACTAGCTTGACAGAAATTTTCTACTTTGATCGCTTATTTTGTATTATAACTCATCGTTCGGAATCATAAAATCGCAACAACCACAAAGATGTGAATAAGATTACTATTTACTAAAAAAGGGGAAAAATGTTGGGCAAAGAGGTTACATAAGCTACCAGTCTTTCAAATAAGTTGTAAGGTGGAATCCCTGTAACTTAGAAATCTGCCTATGGCAGTCCTTTCTTATTTCCTTTGAAATGACATAAAAGATCATCTTCGGGCATGGAGATGCCAGCATTATCAGGGACTAACTCTTGAGACTTAAATGCAAAGTTTCACATTATCAGAAACTTAACAGAATAAAAAACTAAAAAACTATAATTATTCCTACTTGCTCTATATTTACTTTGGGTGGCTTGCAAACAATATTGAAGAAACGTCTAATATTTGGTATACTTACTTGTCTCAGCTTTTGGTTCAAACTGAAATGCTGTCGAGACGATGATGTGTCTTCGACGAGTTTAAGAGTCCAATGAAGAGATTGGAATAAAAAAGTCTGTATTCTAACTTTAAATAATTATTACAGTTAGCAGTTAGTGAGTTTATACGTTCAACAAAGTGCGTGGCCTTAACAATCACTCGATTCAGTAAAACTAAATGGTCAGTTAAAGAGACCTAAGTGGTGTGGTGGACTCTTCACTGCTCATCTGATGACCTTCTACAATACCTTTGACAATTTAAGCAAACTGTCAGTGGCTTTTTCCGTGGGGTTGCAAGACGTCTGGAACTGGAAGTATAGACAGGCTGGTGAGATGTAAAGCGAAAGAGTGGCGCTGTCGGGGGGCGTGGCTAGCTACAAGCAGATCACGCCCTCCAGCTCTCTCTGCGCAGGTGTTTTACAATACATTCAACATCTCACAAGTCATGCGGCGCCAGGTAAGATATCAATGTCAGACAAAGAGAGTAGCTAACTCTAGACTTACATACGGGGCTGTCTGGTCTGTCTGCCCGCTCTCCCCCGGACTGTTCCGGTAACTTTCATGTGATCACCTAATCACGTGTGACAATGTCTTGACTGTCATTGGCTAGGTCAAGTAAAATTAATATTCTTGATTATAATGATTGTCAAGTTTAAGGGGAGAAAACGTGGCATTGCCATGACAACGTCAGCATAAACTTGGCAAAATATATGTAAATATATACTTTAGACACTACAGGGCTCATGAATTACCACTAATTCCCTAATAGACGGCAATATCCGGTTATTGAAACGTGTGACTATTTGTCACATTTTGTGTCAGCATCTACTTTTTGTTCTTTGTGCTGATATCATGCAAAGAAAATTTTCATGCGTTACTGAGGAATAAAAAGTTGGTTTTCTTAATAATCATTTTCCTTTTATGTGTACGGCTATCATTTAAAAAGCGTGATGTCAGCAAGTACAAAGAACTCATTTTATACATGAGGGCGATAATGGTAATGACCCACCCAACCAGCTTAGTCGCGATAAGTCGCGAACTGGGAGGGTTTGATTAACACTTGAGCGAAAAAAGTTCAAAGGTAGACAGGAAATCCAGACGAAATGAGCCTACACATTCAGTAATATTAAATTGTTTCAAACAATCAAAGATAGCGTGGAAAACATTCTGAGAGATAAGTTAGTCAATAACTCTGTTTTGTGTTAATGATCCGTGGTATAAAGTTTAACACTATTTGCAAACTAAATTTAAGTATCCTAATGTTCTAAAGCTATCTCCTTTTTTAAGGAGCGCAGTGGCGACATGGTATAAGCTATGTTTCTCCAAGTGGCAAGGCGGTGGGTGCCGAAGCATCTATAAGTCGAAGGTTCGGATCATACTAAGGGCAGACATTTCAAGCATTTCCACTTAAAAGCCTACTTCTCTCCCCTGCTAATTTCGTACCTTCAAAACCTTTCATTCATTTGATTGCGCAGTAATAGCCTTCGCTTCGTATTATATTCTAAAGTAAGTAGATTGTGTACTTGAATGTTTAAGAAAACCTCCACGTCTTTCTTTTTCTAACCTTTTTGACAGCGCTTTAAAAGCAGGTAACAATTGCTCGTGTGTGTGTCGACTCAAAGGCAGAGGTCTACTAGAAGGTGTAGTGTACCAGGCGACTGTAAAACAAGATTATACAAAAGAAATGAATTAATATATCACTGAGATCGTATTTGAAATAAGGTACAACCAATACGTTTCAAGCTTTTGAATTTATCACAAAAGTCCCTCAGAAACACATATTGAGCATATTACTTGGACAATATTTTAAAACATTAGTTCTGAATTTCATTTGAAATACTGAAACAGGTCCAAACAAATTTTAACATTAAGTTAAAAATGTCATATTTTTATAAATATTTTTTTAATATTTAGATATATAGAAAGAAAGGTAGATATGGACCATAACTATGAATACAAGCAGGAATTAGATCTTATATGCCAAAACTGGCTGTCAGCTTTGTCTCGTGCAATTGAGTTGATAGGCATTCTTTTATTTTTTATGATTTGCTCTGGAGGAAAAAAAACGCATTATAGCTTACAACAACAGTGATATTATGTTTTTTAGACCTTATGAAACATGACATTCTGAAGAAATAAAAATTATCAAGTTTGGAAACATCTTCAAAACAAAGCTTCTAAGTCTAAGTCACAGAGAGAATACACATTATGATTCAAAATAGGGTTAATATGTGAAGCTTTAATGGTCGAAATATCGGAATACTTATTGAAAAGCATTGATTCGTTTAGCAGTGCTTTACCAAAAATTTTATATGATTAAGAAGACAGTTAACCTAATAACTTCATATGGAACCCTGATCTTCTATTCATTTTACGTAAATAATGTGTGCTTCGGTGTTTGCTGGGGGTGGGGGTGAGGGCAAGGAATGAATGTGAGTTAAAAAAAAGGTTTAATTTAAAAAAAAAGTTTCGCAAAGCAAACATGATACACAACATTAAAAAGAATGAAGGATTTCCTTAAGCTGCTGCTATTGTCAGCTGTAGGTCAGGATCACCATTAATTTTATTAGTTGGAACTAACGCGGGCCCGTCAGCCGAGCAGCTGCCTCGGTAAGGACTTCGACCGATTCTTTGCGTTGCATCTCTACGTCAAGACGCACAGGCTCCAGGTATATGGGAGGGAGGTCGGCCCAGGTGATAACTCTCTCACGTGAGAGCAGCAGTTGAGGTCGCCAAAAGAATAGTAATTCTTATAAATTACCGTTGTCCTTTCTTTGTCAAAGGTTAATACTGATGCGGCAGTATTACAGGGTCACGAGTCGAACTGGATTAGGTTTTCTATTCCTTGACAAGCTTAGGGCTTCCTCATTCAATGAATCATTTGGCAATATTATGTCTCGCGTTCATGGTGAATGAGTCGGATGTTGCAACGTTAACCATTAGAAGTTTTGTTGTTCTGAAGAAGACATTATTCTAAGCTTCCGAAGGTAAAGACTTCATACAATCAATACTTTAAGGGAAGATATTAACATTTTTGTTGGTTTTAGACATCGAGAAAATGAGAACAAAATGGATAGTCCTTTAAATGCCATATTCTCAACAAAAAATTTTTAAAAAAGCAATAACAAATTTTTGACTTCCGATTCAATCACCCGGTACACGAGATATTATTGTAACGCACAAACTTGGTATTATCACGTTTAACACTGGAAACAAAAGGAGATAGAAAGCACTCAGATAACACCACTGTATTTGCTCTTTAGATGGCCTAAAGAACGCTGGGTTTTTTTTTTAAACTTTTCTTGTTAGTTGGTTAATAAGAAACTCTTTGAAGGAGGGCTGGATTAAAATCTGCATCCGATCACAATAACGATGTTTAACTATCGATCTAACCTAAGGAATTCGTCATTTCTATGTATAGAACAGGTAAGAAGAAGTCAATTTGACCTGAAGCTTATCCAACATATATTTTATAATTTTTTTTTGTTTTAATGCGTTTTTCCAAACTAGTCCTTTAGCAGCTTTTTCTATCTAATTTTTGTTCGCAAATTTAGCCTTTAAAATTTGTAACCGAAATTCCCTCGTATTAATATCAACAAAGCTTTATTGCCAAATGTGCACACAAAAAACTTTTTATTTTTGGATTTACTCCTCTTTATTAATAAAAAAGTCATCATAACTTTCTTTTCAATACATGAAATGAAATTCTGCTCAAAACATTTTTTACTAAACAGTTCTTAGCTAACATTTTATCTCACAAAATTTGAACAGATTTGGTATTGAATTCAATTCATTTCAATTTAAAATGATTTGGTAAAAATTATGTTGACTTCCAATGTGATAAGTTTTTTTTTACTAAGAGGTGGTGTTGAATTGCATTGGAAGCAGATGAAAAATCAATGAAAAGGACCCTTGCATATGTCTAAGTTAGGTCTTGATGTTTCGCGATGTTGTTGATAAATACAAGAAGAGCATCATCTACACTCTGGCTCTGCCTATACGCGAATTGCATAGGATCTAGTTTGTTTTCACTTTCTTTAAGTAAATTTCTCAAAACATTACGCTCTAAGAAGATGACAGATGTTAGTGCTACAGGTCTAAAGTCGTTGAGATTTGTGGCAGATTTTTTCTTAGGTACTGAAACTATCTCTGATTTCTTCCAGGCTGCTGGGATGGTATGCAATTTTAGTGAAAGATTGAAGATATCTTTGATTATTGGTGAGAGTTGCTGACAACATTCCCTAAGAATTCGCCCAGATACCCCATCCGGGCCCATTGCTTTACCTACGTGTTTATGGATTTTAGAATTCTTTACTCAGAGGTCCCAATACGTAAAATTAATGAAAACTATTCAGAGGTTAAAGTTACAAATACAGGCGCGCCGCAAGGGTGGGTTCTCTCCCCTGTGTTGTACTCAATCTATACAAACGATTTCAGAGCCGTCGAAGATAACTCTCGTTTAATAAAATTTGCCGACGATAAGAAACTTCAAGGTCTGCTTCATACTTCAGAGGAAGCATGTAGATCGGAAGTTACGCGCTTCTGTGAGCGGTGCAAAAACAATTATCTCACATTAATTTAAATGTTGACAAAACAAAAGAAAGCATCCTTGATTTTAGAATGAAGAAAGAACCTTCCATCCCACTTTTCATAGAAGACAAAGAAATTAGCGATGTTGATAGCTACAAATATTTAGGCCTAAACATTGACTCAAAACTGAATTGGCACGCTCATATAGATCTATTAAGGAAACAGATTAATCAAAGAATGCATTTTCTTTTAATGTGAGCAAGACGGCCATGACTCTATTTTACTCGTACAATGCAACTATTGAAAGTATTCTGTGTTTCGGATTATCATGCAGAGGAGGATCCATTCAAGTAAGAGATAAAAACAAATTAGAGAGTTTGGTCAAAAGGGCAAGCAAAATGGTAAAATCAGAACTGCCAAAAATTGAAGAACTGTATGAAACGTCTCTTAAAAGAAAAAGTAAATTGATATTGAAAGATAAAACACATCCACTACGTTTAGAATTTTCCTTTACATCCCATAGCGGACGAGCTATTAAACCAAAGGCCAGAACTGATCGCTATAGAAATGCATTTGTTCCCTCAGCCATTGTAGCTCTTAGGTCATCATAATTTTCAAGCTTTGTATAACTATGTAGCTCATTGCCTTCAACCATAATTTATTATCATAAGAAATTGTGCTTGAAGTATAGGCATTATAATTATGAAATAATATGTTTGCATAAATGTTTGTTCCTCAATATCATGAAATATGTTTGTATACGTTAAATGTTTATTTCTCGCTAATACATTTTTGTTTTCCCCTCAATGTAAAAACATGTCCAAGGCAATTTTTCCAAACTGGGATACTAGAAATTCATCTTATCTTTTCATCTTATCTTATCTTCAGAGCACACCAGTCCTGGTGGCGGTCGTAGTCGTGGGTGTCAGAGAAAGAACTGATTTGACAATATCAAGGAATGGACGAGGCTATCAACTCCTGAGCTTCTGACCAAGGCAGCAGTTGTTTGGTTGGTTGGTTGAATTGTAACGTCCCAGTCAACTACGAGGCTATACCAGAGACGGCGCTGGGGTGTAAGGAGCGCTTGCTTACACCACACCCAGTCACATTATCCTAACACCGGGCCGACCAGACTTACCACTGAACCAAGAATGCCAGACACTAGGCGGATCAGCTGCTAATACCAATATTAAAGTCTTTGGTTTGACTCGGTCGGGGATCAAACCACCCGCCTCCCGATCTCTGAGCGAGTGTCTTACCGCTAAGCCACAGAGCTTCTGATCAAGGCAGCAGTGGACAGACCGGGCCGGATGCTGGAGTATCATGGCGGCTTCAGTCTTTACTTCCGCCCAAAGATCCTCTATCTCACGACATTAGTAACGAAGTGGTTTTTTTTTCATTGTCTGCAAGATTTATTAATTTTGGGATGGACTTTCAAAGGCTTGTTCGTGTCATTGATAGTGATTTAGCTTCATGGAAAATTTTACAAGGAAGCGAGAGGCTAAAATCTCTCATATCGTTTTAGCCTTTCTTGACATGTCAATCAAGAGTAATTGCTTGGATGCTTTTTATCACGTTATCTCTTTTGCTGTCCATGAAAACAATAATTTTCCAGCCGTTTTCACCTATATTAGAGACCTTTAGCACACGCACCGTGTCGCACTACGCGTACGTGAAAATCGGGAAAGCAGATTGAGGAAACTATAAAAATAATGAAACCAGTTTCTAAAAATAGACGCCACAGACGTTCGCGTCATACTCACGCGCTGCTGCTTAAAGTCTACAGACTTTAAGCAGCAGCGCGTGAGTATGACGCGAACGTCTGTGGGTCTATTTTTAGAAACTGGTTTCATTATTTTTATAGTTTCTCAATCTGCTTTCCCGATTATCACGTACGCGTAGTGAGACACGGTGCGTGTGCTAAAGGTCTCTATTAGCTACAGCCGTTCGACCTCAATTTAGAGTAGCTCATACGTTTTTCAACGTTTCTATTATTTCCTAAGTGAATGCACTGGAAATCCCCACCATAACCAAAATTAATAATTATGATGCGAAATCGAGATAAATTGGAAACAGACATCAGCGCGGAGGGCGGAATAAAGGACGTGTGAAACTTATAATTATCACGATGGGAAAATTAAACCAGGCAATGGCCGACAAAAAAAATTAGCTCAAATAAATGTATCTGCTTTAACTATTACAATGACGCTTCAGCTGCGAAATATACGAAGATCTTTTGGAACATTTCACAGGCTCTCCCATGTTTTTTCAAGCAGTTTTCCGATTGTGTTGGTTGAGTTATTATTAAGTGAATCACGAACCCATCATCAGCTCAGCCTATAATTATAATTTCTATTTTCACTGCCTTATATAAAAAACTTTTTTATCCTTTATTCAAGACTAATAAGCTGTTTAGTTTCATTTGTTATGAGCCAGGCGTTTTAATCTGGACCACGCCCATAACAGGTCAAACAAATTGAATATTACTAAAACAAGAAAACTAATCAGAGAATTAACGAGTTTCGTAATTACCCTTGACATTGAAATCTTACAGTTTAGGGAGGTGTCACCTCACGGAATAGCTGAAAACACCGGAGGAGGGGGCATTACTTTTTGTCGAATGAATGTAATCAGGATGCCAACTGATTAAATGGCTCTTGAATAATTATCATAAGCTTAAAAAGGGAGAAAAAACTTTTGCTAATGATTTAGGCAAGTTTACTTGGCATACACATTTCGTCAAAACTAGAAATGAAACCTGTTGAAGAAGTTAGTGTCAATTTATTCGCATTTGAATAATTTATTAGAAGATGTGCGTCATCTCCTGTCTAGGCGGAGGAATTCTTTTAATGAATCGTTAACACGTCAGGATGGTTTTTCTAACGAGGCAACTCCATTTTGGAAAATTTCCATGATGAAAAAATTTTCCAGTTTGGTAAACGTTTTGATTCCGTCTAAATAACAACGTTTGACACCCATTGGTCAATCAGTTTCGTCTGTATTCAGGTATTGATGAAATGTATAGTGTCACAAACAGCAGAAATAATAATCGAGTAAACGAATAAAACTCCCGAAGGCGCCTAAAAAGTTCAACCAAAGTCTTCACGTGGGCCTCCCAGGTCTCTGTATGGACGAGCAGGTCATCAATATAGTCGACTACATTGTCCATTCCGCACAGCAACTTCTTCACGGCACGGGTCAGCGTAGCTCCAGAGTTCATCATTCCAAAAGGCATCCTCAGGAATTCGTAGTGACAATCCATTGTCACAAAAGCCGTCTTTGGAATGTCCTCCTTGCGCACGGGTATCTGCCAGTAGCCTTTACTGAGGTCTAGCTTCGAGAAGTACTGGTCCTTCTCCATACCCTGGAAAACGTCTGCTTGGGCTGTCTTAGGCTGAGGGTCAAACGTTGTGATCTTATTCAACCGTCTGTAGTCAATGCACACACGATTAGAACCGTCTTTCTTCTTGACGACTACAACAGGAGAAGAGTACGGTGATGAACTCTTCCTGATGATCTTCAAGTCTTCCATCTTCCTGAGTTCGTCACGCAGAGTCTGTCTCATTGCGTACGGCACCGGGTAAGGGCGTTGACGCACAGGAGTTGATGACGTCAGTTCAATGCGATGTTCCTCAGTTAACACGGCACCAGGTCGATCACTGAAGATAGAGGAGTACGATGAGGTGATGTCCTCCAGCTGTCTTTGTTGATCTGGGGTCAGTTGATCACCGTATTGTAGATCGTTGACCGTCTCATTGCTGCCCCAACCGCCTAGTTCTGATAGGGTTTCACAGTCGCTGTCGTTGAAGTGTTCACCTTCGATATCTTTAATGACAGTCAGACTCGCAGCTGATATGGCAGAGCTGCTTGTGGGTGGTCCTTCATCAACAGCGGCTTGATGGATGTCCTGGTCACGAGCGGTGTACTTCTTCAACAGGTTAGCATGGAAGGTTTTCACTTTTCCACCCATGTTAATCCGGTAATCGTTCACTCCGACCGTCGTCACAACTTCGAATGGTCCTTTCCACTGCATCAGTAATTTATTCGAATCCGTCGGCAGCAGGACTAAAATTTTCTCTCCCACAGAGAATTTTCTACACTTCGCGGTCTGGTCGTAGTAATGCTTTTGTCGCCCCTGAGCCTTCTCAAGTTCTTCGCGAGCTATTTTTAGCGAATCTTCGAGCCGCTCACGAAGATTCAGAACATAATCGTAGCTTGTTTTCACT
>BMAT01003377.1:144183-162816 GCA_019649035.1 Elysia marginata
AGATAGATAGATAGATAGATAAATAAACTAATAAATAGATAGATAGATAGATAGATTAAAAGATAAACAGATTTTTCGGATATTTTGTTTTCAAATCGATGGGAAAATACTAGGAATGCGCTTGTTATTATTGTCGAGACGCCGAAGTAATTTGGCATTGTAGATGCCGATTAGTTTACCGGTTATTAACAACAAACGATGTAAAAAAAACTATTTTATTTCGTTAAATCTAGATCCTTGCAAGTAATGCCAAAAATAGTTTTGAAACTTCCAGGCAGTTTAAAGACAAATTTGTATGGACCTGTGATACCAAATTGTTAGAGACCAAAAATTTATGATAGGTGGAATAGTAAGGATACTAAAAGCCCGTATGATGAGTTATCCATTGTTTGCTGGATTTTTTTCTTTTCCTTTGAAAAGGTGGTCAAAGCTTTAAAAGCAGTCTTCAGGAGAAGCATTTTTCCACATCACAGAGACAAAAATGAACAACGGAGGCTCGCAGAAAAGGTTCAGAATAAAGCACTATCATCAATGGAAAGGTTGGAACAGAACAAAATCTTTGACGCTTTTCAGCGTACCTTTAACAAAAAAAGAGTACTATTTGCTGAACTAAAATATAAAAGAACTCAAGGCTATTGATTTATACACCCAATGACCAGAAAATCTATACATCCATTAGTCTTTAAACAATGCGTAGAGTGGAGTGGTACACTTGAGGCTTCAAATGTATATATCGGAAAGTTAGCGGTCAGCATATGATTCTGTTGAAGAAAGAAAATTGCAGAAATTATAATACGATTGAAGGTTGATGCTTCAACGATCTGTTAGGTTTTGAATTAACATCCTAGTCGCTGGACGGACAAGAAGTTGGCAAAATAAATAACATGGCGTCAATGTATGATTCTGTTTAAAAAATGAAATTGTATAAATAAGAAATTTATCAAAGAATGATATTTCAACGATCGTTTAGGCTTTTAATCAAAGTTCTAGCCGCAGGAAGAACAGGAACTTGGTAAAACAAAATTTTAATGTCATGAGTTTAATCTAAATTTTCAATTGGGTTTAAACATATAGTGTTTTTTAAACAAAGAAAGATAACAAAGAAGCTACAAGTTGTGCTGGAATGGAAATCGACTACGGTTACAAGTCGCTGGTAACATAATTATTTAATTAGATTTAAAATATTTTCACAGAAGCCGTTCGATTATATTGATTTTAAGTTTATACTCTCTGCAACTATTGCATTTTCGAGTATGCTTTTTTTCTATTTCTAATACCTTAAAACATTTTTGGAATAATTTCCATTCCCTGTTTGTTGGAATAAAATAGTGATCTATTGTCATTTTCCTGTAAAAATTTGTCCAAACTTCAGTTCACTATTTTTTTTTTAATTTTTTAATTTTCAATGCATTACCCTAGATGTGTGCTAGCGAAATCTAACTAGTATGAGGGCAAAAGAGAAGGGGGTAGCCTGGCATTGGCATGATATAATGACATAGAATTTTAATATGTTGTTTTGAAAAGAAAATACGTTGGAATATTTTTTTTTGATCTGGCCTTGGAATGTTAACTTTAATATAGTTGAGAGTAGAGGGGTTGTTACTTTTTTTTTTTGTAAAAAAAATTAAACCAGAAAAAAAAGATGGTTTGGTATGCTGATATTGTATCGAATCTTTATAAAGTCGGTTTGCTTTAAGCCGTTATTAAAACAAGCCATATACTTTTTTACAATTTTGTGAGAAAAATCTTACAAACTTGGACCATTCTTTTGCAGCAAAATGGGGTCAGAACTTTTTTGTTTTTGTTTTTAATCATAAAAGAAAAGTGTTTAAATATTTTTTTTACATTTCTGTGTGAACGTCACTTTAGTTTTCTTTCTTTCTCGTGTGCAAAGTGGCTTTCCTAGTTACAATTTTGCATCCTCATACTTTTTACCGCTGGCACGAAGTCTCAAGCAAAGCATGCAATATAAAAACCCACAACAAATCAGTTCTGACGAAAGCAAATCAACAAAAAAAAAATCCTTGTCTATTTAAAGGCAACTGTATACAACAAAGCTGGTAGCTCAGCAAAACTCAGAGTTTCGATATTTATTTTCAGACAAAGACCTGGGCTTTGAGGACAAAAATAATAATACTAATAAAAACAACAGAACACAATGCGATTCGTTGATAAAGTGTTCAAAATGGTTTCAAGTGAGAGAAATATAAAGCTAAAGAACAAAAAATACGAATTTTTTTATGAGCCAAAACACGTTTTACTCCCAGTTCAGTCTTACTTCAATGAATGTTTAATCGAATCAATATTTCAGGTTATTGATTTTAATTTTAAAACACATTGATAATCAACGCTGGCTTTAGATGAAACAATGCGTTTTCTATAGACATTTTCCTTCCTTTCAAAGCATCGCTAGTGATGAGTGTTATGTTTTCAATGGAAATCCCTTGAGATGCTGCTTAAGTGTTAAGTTCTAGCTTAACCTATTGCAGCTTTAGTGGAAAAAAACGAAAAGAATATAGAGAGAGAAAGGAAAAAAATAATAGGCAGCTGAGGTGATAGGACGCAAATTTACACATTATACACATGAAAGAAGTAAAAGTGGAAAGGAGCGAGAAAGATGGTGAGAAAAAAAGCTGTAGAAACCCACAGCAAGGTAAAAGAGAAGAAAACTCATAGCACAATAGAAGGAACGTACTGAACTCCCCTGACTAGCACAACAAATTGGAAATATGAACGACTTTGGGTTGGCTTAATGGAAAGGAAATACCACACACCTCTGCATATCTCAACAAAATAGAAATACTATACCCTTCTGGCTGGCACGAAAGACACAAATACTATATACCTCTGGTTGGCAAAACAGAATGGAAAAATTATACACGTCTGGTTGACAAAATACAAAGAAAACACTATACACCTTTGGTTGACAAAACATAATGGAAATGGAATACACCTGTCTCTGTTTTGCACATGTATACCTCTGCTTCAAAAAAGAACAGAAATATTGTTAATCTCTAAAGGGCATGACAGGAAGAAAGTATAATGTCCCTGTCTTTGGCACTGCAGACAAACGAGTCTTTCTTTATGGCATGCATATAATAGAAACTTAACTTAATAGTTTAACACTGCAATGAAGAAGGAAACCATTTTTAAGTCTGACACATCTGATAAGACGGAATTAATACCCTATATGTTACGGAAAAGATGATAAAATATTATTTTGCCTACAAAACTGAGAAGAAGGAATTCATATCTATGAGATATAACACAAAAAAGGATTGAAATTTTACAGTAGGGAAGATGTAAACACCAAAGTATCCCCAAAAATACAGATTTAGCACTATGCTAAATATACTGGTCTTTCTAAATTTTAGAATTTTTACAGAGCAAAAACCTGTATAAAATTTCACCATCTGTTGTTTTTTTTTTTGTATGTTTACGACGTCCACAAGTCTCTCAATAGTTAGGTTTTTATCTAGCTGATTTTCACAACTTTTAGCAGAAATAATAAGATGAATCAAACGATAACTATTTCCCTATCAGTCTATCACCGGAGTAGAGAATGACACCAGAAAAGTAAATAAAATAGCAATACTTGCTAACTGAACAGAACGTCAATATATTGAGCCTCTGATTTGTACAACCGAAAAAGAGTACCAGTCTAAAGCTTACTTAACAAAGAAAAAATTTTAAAAAAGGAAAAAAAAGACTACCTATAACAGCTGGAACGAAGGAGAAAAAGGAAAGGAAACATTTTTTTACAGCTCGAACGTAAGATAAGAATCAAAGAAACTATCTGTCACGCCTGGAACAAAAGAGAAGAATAAAAGAAACTATTTTTCACATCTAGAACGACAGAGAAGAATCAACAAAACTATCTATTATATCTAGAACGACAGAGAAGTGTAAAAGAAACTATCTATCACATCTAGAACGACAGAAAAGAATAAAAGAAAGTATCTACAACAGCTAGAATAACATGCAAGAATAAACTATATAACAACAGGACCGACAGAGAAGAATAAAAGAAATTATTCATCTCTCGCAGTTGAAACACCGGAGAAGAATAAAAAAATATCTTTCCAAGTTGGTGTAATATAGATGAAAATGAGTAAGCGTCGGTTAAGGATGGCACAAAAAAGAGGAAAAAAGGAACTATTTCTGATAGCTGGCACAACAGAGAAGAAAATGAAATTGCTTATTAAAGCTGGCATAACAAAGACGAACAATAAAATCGTTTCTTATAGCTAGAACAAAAGACAAGAGAATGAAAACCGTTCAAACTAAAACTGGCTGAACAAAGGATGTATTAAAACTGTTTATTATACCTAGCATACCAGAGAAGACTAGAACTACTTTTACATCTCGAGGAAGAAAGGATATAAAATAATTGTCTCGTAACTAGTCCATTTGAACCATATGTCAAGAATTCAGAAATTTTTAATTTAGATAAAACGTTTCTTAATGCAGATTCATTTTCCCCTATGAATGATCTTTTCACTTTTGACAAAACACTCATTTAAATCTTGACGTTTGGAAGCCTTGACAAATTCATGCATTGTTCAAAATATCAAGGCTATATGGTAAAGAGTTCGCGATATTTGAATCATTGCATTGCCAATGGGTCTAGTCAAATAAGATTTCTTTATTTGGCACATAAAAGCTTTAAGACATAATTATGATTCACGTTGTCTTGATCATTCGATCAGTTCTGAGACATCGACTATTTCTACTTTCCAAGTGACCTTAGGCTGGCACAACAGAGAAGACGGCATATACCTTATGTATGGTTAGCACAAATGAGAAGGAACTTCTGTTTTCAGTTGTCACATCGTGACAGAAAAAAAGTCAAAAAACTATCGCTAAGCTATTTAAATGCATTGGAAGAAAAAAAATCAAAGAAAACAGGAAGAAAACGGACAGATAAGTGAAGAGAAAAAAGATCGGGCTACAACCAGGTAGAAACTATTGCCAATACAAGAGGTTTAATGTGTTGTGGTCGGGAATATACCAATTTCAGGTAAAGTGTTTAATAGAACATGTGGCTTAAAGGATTAAATTCTTTCCAAGCAAAGTCATATGCTATTGACTTCTTTGAAAAGTAACAACATACTGTGGAGAATTTAGAGGTTTCTGGTAATTTCCTTCGCTTTTATTCCACAATAATAACTTTGAACTTTGACTTGTTTATGTCAATAACTTTAGTTTATATATTCTTGACAATTTTTTTTTTTAAACTGAAGAAACCAACGACGTTGAGGGGGCTTGATGCACATTAATTATTCTTTCTCAGAACAAAAAAAAAAAACAAACACAATTATTGATGCGAGGATTGAATGATTGATCGATCTGATTCGTTGATTCATTATTTGTTTAATACGAGTCCCTCACAGCACGATTTACTCAAGACTCACATTATGCACTCTGGTCCACAGTCCTGGTTTGAGGTGTGGCAGAGCGGACGGCACATTAATACCAGTTAAATCGCAGTTCACATTGATTGTGATAAATAATAGAACAACTTTTTAAAGCCGTTTAAAATATAATATATTTGTATTATATTGCGTTGCTTCTTGTATATAGTATTAAAAGATAGTATGTGAAACTCTAATAACCCCATAAGCAAAAAAACATCTTTCATAATATTAAAAAATTAAGGAAAAAAATCAAAATGAGTTTTCATCTATAAAATTTATTGAAATTTTTTAATTATTCAAAAACACGCCCTTGTACGAATATCGCGTTGACAAGAATTTCGCTTTACTACAATCTCTAAGACTTGTGCAGTCTGAATATTGTTTTACTAGTGATGTGTGTCATCGGAGTGCTCTGTCACGAAGGCTTGTGGCCATATTTGATGTATGTCGCGATCTCTGACAAGCATAATGTCGGTACTCGATCTAAAGCTTTGAGCAAGAGGATCGATACCTCATAAAGAAAGTGTGACGCATCTTGCCCTTTTTTCGCGTATCGCATTTTCTTAATAACTTTTGCAAATATCTAGTACGTTTTAATCAATCTCCAGGCCTTTTATCACCGAATCTCTTTTCACATGGCTAATGTCTAGCTTAAGTTTTGTGGTAATTGTCAGTGCGACAGCACGTAACAGAGTATGTTTCACAAATTTAGCAGCAAGTTAGAAAAATACGTTTTTATCGCACCAATTTTGTGTATCGAAAATTACAAAACTGAAAAAATAGGCATAAAAATAGTTCCAAGCCTTCCAACTACTGCAATAGTTAGTTGCAAAAATCCCTTAAATTATCTTGATTTTTACCCTTTCACTATAATTTATATTCCATGCTGTTAAATTTTTTAAACAGCTATAACGCGTTTATTTCAAAACAGGGAATTTTTTTTATTCCACATTTGAAAATCAGTTTAAGGTAATAACGTACTGTTGGTAATATAATGGTAGTAGAAGAATAAGTAGTAGTAGTGGTAGTAGGAGAAGTAGTAGTAGTAGTAGTAGTTGTAGTAATAGTTGTAGTTGTAGTAGTAGTAGTAGTAATAGTTGTAGTTGTAGTAGTAGTAGTAGTAGTAGTCGTAGTAGTGGGGGTGGTAGTAGTAGTAGTAGTGCTGGTGGTAGTAACTTATCTTAATATTGAAATAAAATGTAACAGTTAAATATCTAAATGCTTTATCCGCTTAAATGCTTAAATGTTTAAAACACTTTACATTAGATTATCAACGGACATCGCCAATAAAAGTACTTTCTAGACACACAGAAAATAATATTTGCTGATAAGATTTCATGCCGCAAAGAGCCGGACACTCAAAATTCAGGTCGTTCTGTATAAAAACCTATTTTCTAACACTACACCACAAAAGCTCCTTTCATACGATCGGCTTTAACTGTTCTTTAATTACAGAGGCAATTCTGAGAGTAGCTTTCCATTTCATGGAGCTTATTAAATTAAACTATAACAAATGCGCTAAGTTCATATTAAGGAATTTAAAACTTTCAGGCCTGTGCATCAATTGTTTGAAGCGTAAAAAAAAACAAAGACACACGCACACATCCCCGTGCCTATTCGTTTGCGGTACTTGTTGCAGATCGATTCAATTAACTTCGATTGTAGCCATTCACAACCCTCGATATCAAAATGAATAACAGACGTGTGCACCAAGACATTTAATCTTACGATTTCTTCTATCCAGAATAATTTCCCCCACCCGTGAGGAGTTTGATATTGCAAGTTTGCTGTCTACGCGGTTGTCTTACCATTCTAAAATTTAAAACATCCTTTGAGGACTTGAACTTTGCCACACAGCTTTTCCTAAATCAGTGATTATAATAATACTATTCAAAGATATTAAAAGACACTGTAAGTGAAGAGCGGAGTTTAAGGCCATTAATAATGCTATCGTTTTTTGTTTTATCAAAGAGGATTTGTGATCTGTGCTTTAGTTTTTTTAAATCATATGAAGTATGTGAACTATTTCCTTGAGCGAGAAACAAAGCCACTTTGACATTAATTTCTACCTTTAAGCCCCCTTCGCTTGGCGTAAATATATCAAATACTCAAGTCAATATAGCCAACAAGCCATTCACCCAAAAAAGTACAAAAAAGTTATGATCAACTATTCCACTTAGGCTTACAGTATAATCGGCCAAAGTACAAATCAGACTGCATTCATTCAATCATTATGGTAGTCCGGAGCCTACGCAATTCAACAATAAATATATATTGGCATTGCCATTATTATAACTATACTCATTTTGAGGCATTTCATTTGCCTCGAGATCAATGCGCCATTAAAAGGCAGTCAACACACATCATCACACACACACATGCGCGTGCGCAGTTTTAAGAAAGTAGCGCCGTGGAGCCTACTGTCGTCAGTCGGGTCCCTAACAGACAAAAGCTGGAGTGCTGACGTCACTCTCTGTTTCCAATGGGGACGCCTGGCTGGGCTTAGCGACATCTTGTTTGCATCGCGAGGAGGCGAGGTCTGGAAATTATCGTCTGCTGGCTTCACATTGTGTGCGGCAGCAAAAGTTCCACCGTCAGCGCAACTTAAACACGCATTTTAGTAGGACCATTGTGCAGTTTTCGTTTTAAATCTGACATTTTTTGTTTATGAGTGATAGTTTCTTGATAAAATTTTTTTGCAAAAATTTATAAATAATGGTTTGAAGTACGATAATTATTGTATAGAGATTTCGCTAGAAATTTAATTTAAGGCAATACCTTACACTATTTAAAAATATTTTTGTTCTCTCTGTCCCAAGGATAAGGTTTTGAAATTGTCCTTCGTTTGACGATATTGGCAACTTCTTAATTTGTAACTTGTCGAATGAAGGAAAGTTAGTTTCGAAAACGCATTTAAAAAAGTAGATAAATTTTTTTTTCTCTAAATTCGAAAGCAATCGAAGTTTTATGTCTTTTCCACAAAAAAATCGTTCATATCATACAATCTTGACCTTTGGGGGCCTCAGGAAAATCCAAGGTTTGAGATAACAATGACAATTCGTTTGGTTTGGTTGTGAACTTTTTTTTTGGTGCATGCTCCTACCCTGAATTTATTTTTGTTCTTCTTTTAATCTCAGTTAAATTTTCTTTTTTTTAATGAAACGTTGTGGTGAGTCAAATGTTACACGGTTTGCTATGGTGCTTCATGAGACATATAGTGGTCTAGATGAAACTAAATATGTTTATTGAATGTGGTCAAATATTTTTTTATCTATGATGAATAAATGAATGTTTACAAGGAATAAAAATATTGTTGTTTTGTGATCAATAAAACAATCTTGTTACAAGTATCTGTGGACCTGGCTGGAACATTTTTAGGTCAGAGGAAAAGACGGTTATTTTTATAAAAACTTATCATAAATGCAATTTTATCATCTTTAACATTCGGCCACGTTCGGCTTTTTGAAGTGACCACTAGTAAGGCATAAGGTATTTTTGCTGAATTGAGAAAAGGCGGAGACTTACATAAAGCTAGAAAGCAAGCAAGGTATAACAGCTCAAAGATACCAAGAAAAGGCACAAGAAAAACCACCAAACTCGGGCTAATCCCATCCGTAACAGCGCTCGGACAAAGAAGACACTGATGAGGATGATAGCAGATAATCGTATGATTCCTCTAGTCCTGGTCCTGACCTTCGCATTTCTCACTGGTACGTACTTAGATATCGCTTAACACTTCTTCTGACACATGGTTGCTTTTTTCTCTCGCAAAATCAAATTTGCATAGTGTAAATTGAGGGGGTGAGATGCAAACCCTCCAAGCGCCATATTTAAGTTTTTTTGTGTTAGCTAGCTGGACATACAGTTTATATCTCTATCTTTTCAGATTTCTATGGTTTGCTCTGAATTAAGGGTGCGGCAGTCCTCTACTGTTCCATAAAAAGCCCTAACTCTTTATATTTGACCTTAAAGTAAAAATCAAAATGGCTGTTTTTTCTCAAAAGAGCAAATATGGATGTAGAGGTTTTTGCATCTCAGTCCCTCAAATGTTGACTTTGCTTCTACTTCACTACTAACTAGCTGTTGTAACTTGGTAGCGCTTGTAGTGAGGGAGGTCCTGGTGATGGGGAAAACTTAAGCGTGTTAAGAAAAGAACATTGACACGACTGTAGAAAGGTGTTGAAAAAGAACATGTAATCACTTTCACTAAATTACTAAATTGCAAAAAGACACGCAGACTCAGCGACTTAAAACTTCAGAATGACAGAGAATTAATTGACAAAAAGATAGGTTTGCAAGGAGGAGAAGAGAGAAAGACACAGAGAGAAAGAGAGAGAGAGAGAGAGAGAGAGAGAGAGAAAGAGAAAGAGAGAGAAAGACTAGGCAAGCCCACTTGGCTTAAGGAAAATTTACCATTGGTAGACATAAGTTGTCAACTTTTGCTCGAAATAATCTCTGAGAGTCAAGAACTATGAAAATCAGAAACGCAGACAGCTCAAGACGCACAATCAACGTAGAAAGAGAGGCGGTATTTTTATTGATTTAGACTAACGTTGTTAAGAGAAATTCCATAATTTCTTGTTTAAAACAAAAATACGATAATACTCTACAAAAAATATTCATTTGAAGGAAATAACAGCACGCCAGTTGTGGGTCTTTCAACGTCATTTTTGTCTTTTTCTGTTGCATTTTGTTGAAGGTTTTGTTTTGGCATTAAATTTTATTTCAAAGCTAAAAAATTTAGTTTGTGTTTTGGTTTTGGTTTTATACAAAAAAAGCTGACAGTTGAGGAGAGCAAAACAATTTTACAACGTTTATAGACTGTTCCACAGTTTTTAGATACACAATAATGATAATAATAATAAGTTTATTTTTATAGCGCCTTCCCTCAATAGGAGCTCAAAGTGCTATACATAAAATTTTAACAAACTTAGATCTACGTACTAAAAAAGTTTACAGGTATATCACTTATTTAAAAGTAGTTAGCTATACAGATAAAAGCGTGCACAAAGTTGCATGCTAAATATAAATCATCCATTAAAAGTATATAAATATAGTCATAGACATACAGTGTATATAAAAATATATTCAAATCATTTTAAAAACTAATTTTCAAAAGCTAGGAAAAAGAGGTGAGTTTTCAAATTAGACTTAAAAGATGGTAGCGTCTTTGCATTTTGAATAGGAGATGGAAGATTGTTCCATATTTCTGCTCCTTGATAAAAAAGGCTCTTTGGCCAAAATTCTTCAGGTTAAATCGAGGTTTATAAAGCAAGTTTTTCGAAGAAGATCTTAGATTTCGTGTAGGGACATACAGTTTGGTCGAATCTTTCAAATAGTTTGGAAATTGCTGATCATTAAGGCACTGAAAGGCAAGGGATGCAATTTTGTAGCTTATGCGTGAAGCAATTGGCAACCAATGCAGATCTTTTAGGAGAGTTGAGATGTGGTCTTTTTTTTGATGATTTCAGAATGAGCCTAGCTGAATTGTTTTGAATTTTTTGTAATTGATTAAGCTTGTTTTCAGTAGCACCAGCCAAAAGGGAATTTCAATAGTCTAGTCTTGACAATACCAGAGCACAAGCTAGTTTGTTTGCACTTTCTTTTGTTAAATATTGTCTAATTTGTGAAATTCTACGAAGTTCTAAATAACAAACCTTTTTAAAATGAGATATTTGATCATCCGATGTAAGATTAGAGTTCATAAAGACACCCAGGTTTTTTATCTTCTTAGAAATGAGAATGTTTTCACCGCACAGTTCTAAGGATGGAATATCAAGTGATCTTGTTTTGTTTGGTGTGCCAACAACCATGCTTTCTGTCTTGTCCCCATTAAGTTTAAGTTGGTTTGAAAACACCCAAGCCAAGACTTCACTTATACAGCTCTGTACAGAATTACATAAGCCGACAAAATCATCAATTTTTGCTGATTTATACAATTGGGTGTCGTCAGCATATAAATGATAACGAAAACCATGTTTAGAAAGGACATTAGAAATTGGTTGTGAATACAACGAGAACAGAATGGGCCCTAGGATAGATCCCTTGGGAACACCGTACCTAAGAAAAATTTTCTCAGAGTCATAGCGTCCAGCACTAACAGTTTGCGTTCTGTTTTCTAAATATGAAGCTACCCACTTCAAAGCATTATTTCTAAAGCCAAAAGAAACTTCTAGTCGCCATAAAAGTATTTGATGGTCTAAAGTGTCGAAAGCAGCAGATAGATCAAGTAGTGCTAGAATTGACAGTTGTCCAGAGTCTGTTGCTTCAAGAAGGTCAGAGTGAACCTTTAAGAGAGCAGTTTCAGTGCTGTGCTTCTTTTTGTAAGCAGATTGGTATATTTCTTTCAGCTAATTACTTTTTTCAAACAAAAAAAATAGCCAGGTCTGAAAAAAAACTCTTTTATAATTTTTTATCGTTGCAAGGGACTCAAGTTTTAAAAAAGAATAACAATTATGCCCCATACAAATTTGCAGTAGTTAAATTCCGTTTTTTTTTTCAAGTTGCCAATGCGAAGAACAATTATACTGAAAATAGAGATAAGCCTAAATTGGCCTAGATCTTTTTATGTAGTTTCTGTAGTGAATTCACTACAATTCTATCAAAATCTTGTTATGAGGCTGCGATAGTACCTCCTGAAGCTGTCGTGCGTGATTATGGGCGAAGTATTTGTGGAATGTCAAATAAAGCAAAATATCATTTATGTGGCGAGCAGATTAATATTGTCACGAGTCAGAACTTTTAAGAATCAAGTTATTGACAAAATTCATTCTTCTGCGCTCTAAGCCTTGATGAGGTTAATAACATTATAACCCTAGCTTGTCTATATCTTGAGTTAGGCTATTTTGACGACACAACATACGCATTTCTATATATGAAATATTTTTAAGGACTTTAACTAAAAACTGGTCTGATCGACTTTTGTCTGGTGTACCCTAGTTTCCTTACATTTTACCCTTTAAAACTTTTAACCTACATAAACTTGAGTTGTCAACATTTTTTATAAAAAATGCCTTGGAGATTTGAGTATAATAAAGAAAAATGTAGCGTAAAATGTGTCGGTCGTTATCGTGGGCTCTACCAACACAATAGTGGTCCGCATTTTCCGATAATAAAGAAAGTGATTGAGTATCGTCGGTATCAAATCTAGTTTTGTCAAACCTTTATCAGATTAGCCTATATCGACCAGGTCTGGTCATACACACTTCAGGTTATTTCTGGCATCTTCAACACAATTTTAAATAAAAGTAAAGAGCTCCAAAACATATAGTTGGGTAAAGTCTTGAATTACTGAACTGAAGTAATCAAGTAGCATTTCTGTTAAGAACACAAGTGATTTTGCGAGAACACACTCAATCAAGCAATTCGTCAGTCAAGAGATAATGAAATCATTGTTATTTGATTACAAAACCTTGCCAACGGAGTGCAAAAAAATAATGCTATAGAAAAAACAGTTATAATTCTTTGTTGTTCGTGGACACCTAAATCATTCATTGAGTTCTGTCCCAGATCTCTCATTTCGTTTTATCACTGTCGCATTGATAACTTTTCCATAAATGATTTTTTAAAACTTTTTTGAAATCGTGATTATCGAAACCTTGCATACAAATGCTAAATCAAACAAAATTGTTTGATGCCGCTTTACACTTGGGTATTTGTGATTTAAACTAGGGCGGTTTTGATTGATTGATCTTTAACGCGACACATTAAGACCGCCATCAAGTTTAAAGTCAAGATCAAACTCAAACTAGGCTGAGGAAAGCACATGGCTTTTTTGTTCCTGCAGTTTCTACAAACGTGCCCGTAATGATAATGATCATACTAGAGTAGCCATGCCGGGAAACGCTTTTAAAACGTTGGAGACCGTATCAAGACAACCACTAAAATGGGTTGCCTGAATAATGATTCTCTTTGCAGGTACCAGCCCTAACTTTGATCTCGTGTTTAAAAATGGTTTCGGTTCTTTTTTTGTTTATAGCAAAAAAATAATGTCAATCATATATCCTGTTTCATTATCGCTCTTGTTAATGAGTTAACTTTGTTACTAGATTATTGTTAGTTTTTGTTGGTTTTTTTTTTTTTTTTTGAAGCTCCGTCTGTAGCCGATGAAGACGAAAGGGATGCCTCGGTTATCTTTCCTTGGCTGGAAACAGGAAACAGCAACGCCAACATTCAAGATGGTGGTTTGTTATCACGTCATCGAAGATCAACAAACGACACCGGAAGTAGCAGAAACTTTTTTGAGGAAATTGAGGTAAGTACTCAAAACAAATCGGTTGAAAACAACCACCATTACGTTATATTATAGATTTGGTACAGTTTTCGCATTATTAGCAATAACTATGGTTTTATTTTTGAAAATCGTCTTTTAATTAATCCCCTTCCATTAAAAAATTACATACTTCAAATACCAAATAAGACTATTATTTCGGGAGAAATAAGACACGTGTAGACACCATTTTGGTTCCGTGGAGGATTCAAAATCATTAAAAAAAACAAACTTTACAATGATTTTATCTCAAGCTGATGCACACTAGTGATGAAGGAAGGATTGGGGCGTTCCACTTTCTTGTTTCTTTCCTCTACAACACAGAGAAAAAAACTAGACAAAATATTTGCTAGTGCCGGGCAAAAAATCGTTTATTTTTTTAAATTATTCGGATAAGTGGGTGCACACTTTTTGAAAATTCGAATAATCGAACAATTGAGCCACATTATGCAAATTAGTTGTATGATTCACCATTTAGCGTGGTTTTTCAGTTTCGAGAAGAAAAAAAAGGAAACCGAATTACTGGTAGCGGGTTGATGGTTCGCAAACTGTGAATTCAGAGTTTTTTTTACACGGTTTGCAAAATTTTCCACATTTCAATTTAAATATAGATGAACCCAAGGAAACGACTATTTCAAGGATCCTAAAACGACTCTTTTAAGTTAATCAAATAATCGATTAATTGATTTGGATCTTACCCTGGCTTAATATTTGCTAATGGGTCTGCGTGAAAGTTTGCTGTAGGGTGTATGAGAAATTAGGATAACAGGAATTGTAGTAACAGCGGTGCTTTGAAGCTCTGATGGTTAGACTTTTCCTTCATATAATTACAACCCGTTAGACAATGGAAACTAACATTCAAGATTTAATATAGGAATTGCCTTAGTGATTTTCTTCGTTCAGGCAATGAGCTGTTCTGGTTTGATTCATTGAATGCATGAAATCCAGAGTAAGATTATTTGACTTGACATAAACTTCACGTAGTGTATACTAAAATGTATGTGGCAAAAACTCGACATTTTAATGCAGAATTGATCAGACGAATCTGCGTATGATAGAAAGGTCTCAAATTTCATACATTTTGTAGAACAGTTTAACAGCTATTTCAACAATTGTCACCTTTCCTTTTTTTGTGATTGGGTTAAGAAATTTTACTATTTTTGTTGTTTGTGTTAAGATTTTAGCACAAAGGTGTTTTGATGGTTTTTTTTTCATCTCCAACTTCATGGGTGTTACAAGTAGGCCTAATATTAATATGGATAGGGACAATGCTCTTGCCCTCAAAAATCTTTTTAAAAAGATAAAAGAATACATTTGGAACGCTTGCATTGTTTTGACACATTTAATTCACACATTTTTAAAGCTCATATACCACACAATGCATTTTTACACAAGTTACCCTAACTGCACAAAAAGCAGCTGTTTCCTTCTTAAACCTTGGTTCAGTGACAAGCGACCCCGTATCTCAAGCGTTGTCCTCATATATACCACAGGGTAAGGACAGGCCTATGGATACCCAATGTGTAAAATAAATATAAGCCTATTGCGGTCTGAACTACCACTTCTGCCAGTTGGACAAAATACAGTTCTTTCGAACACACCATTTTGAGGACCGTAGAAGAGATCTTTGATCAAAATAGGATTTAATAGTATCGCTTGCCGTAGATGCCCCCGTAGAAAGGCATGCCCATGCCGAGCCCGTAGCCTCCGTACATGCCGCCGTAGCCGAGCCCCATGCCGTATCCGCCGAACCCCCCGTAGAGCCCTCCGAGCCCGAGCCCCATGCCATACCCGCCAAATCCGAGCCCCATACCATAGGGCATCATTCCATAACCGTATCCTCCAGCCAGAGTGCTGGCACACAGGCAGGCGAGGACCAGAAGACAAGAGATTTGGGACTTCATGGCGACAGGTAGCGGTGCTGGAAAAAAAAGAGAGAGAGAGGTTACTCTGTCGAGGTTAGGGGTTCTTGGTTGAAGAAATGTACACAAGAAATAACATTTTTATGTTCTCAAAAAATCCATATAGTACATGATCTTTAATAACAGACATTAGGACTGGACAAATCATTCATAACAGAAATTTGGAACTGGACAAGTCTTTCTTATCAGACATTTAGAACTGGGCAAATCTTTCATTTAGATTTGGAAAACGCGTGTATCTATTTCTATAGTCACCCGTCTTGCAATAATTATTAGTCTCGTTGAGTTAGATGTTGCAAGGCATTGATATTTTAAAGAATTCGTTATTTCCTTAAGTTGCATACAATGTGCAATGATATGTGGAAAGATAATGGAGCTTCCAATGATTTACATGAATTACACTAACAAGAATAAAATTATACACTTTTCAAAGTAGCACAATGTCTGATATACAGTCTAGTTGAATTGCCGCGAGATAATCAACTATTTAATATGTTGTTTCTTTGGTTTTGTTTTTTTTTTTACTTGCTAAATAATCTGCATGGGTGTCTTATTTATATCAGGTTTAAAACTTCAAGAAACTATTTACTTAACCATATGTGATTCGATTACGTTTTGAACGTTTTTTTTTTTTTTTGTATGAAAAAGGAGAATTTTTATATCTACCTGGCAACATAGCTATAGATAAATACTTGAACTAATACTCTTTTGAAAATAGTTGTCACAAATGGATGAGTATTTTACTTGTTTTCAAAAGGTATTTTCTGCTGTACATGTTCAACTACAATCTATTCCGCCAATGTAGTAGGAATGAAATCATGTTGAAACGCTGCTTGTCATGGAGAAATAAGCAGGGAAATTAGAAAGTGCGCATTGTTTTCTTTATATTTCAAATAAGTGGGCTTTTTTTTTTTTTACAAATTTTATGTGATCTTTAAATAGATTTTTTGTTTTAACACTTTGAAAAAGTAGGGGAGTTGTTTTAGCAGTAATAATTTTTACAGATCTTTTTGTCTGTGCGTTTCAGTTTTTTTTCTTAATATAATAACTCTAACAGAAGACAAAGTAAAGTGAACGATGTAATATAATTTATGACGCCCAATCTACTTAGTGCTCTAAGCGCTTTACATGGGTTCTCTGACAAGCCATAACCAACCAAAAACTGTTCTGGACTTACAAAGTGGCAGCTATATAACTAAAGCGCTTTACTCTAGCAAATACTGACAAGATCTGTCACTCGTCAGAGCCGGGTACTCATTTAGTGCGGCAAATAAAATGTATCTAAAATTAAAAGCTTTTCTCAAGGGCTAAACGTCGACCTGTGAGTAAACGCAGGGCTCGACCCTCGGACCTCGCTGTCTGAACGCAAAGTGTTAAACATTAGACCACGACGGCTCCGAGTCTAATGCAATCTTTCGATTAAATAACAAACAAAAACTAGCGTAAAAATTAAAGAGTTAAATGACACACATCTAGGCCACCGCACGACCGGCCCGTCACACCATCGTGAGCAGATATCACACATCTCTACATCTTTCAATAAAATTTGAGATGGGTAGCCCGCTCAAATTGAGATCGACTCTGTTCTAATTTCAGTAAAAACTCAAATAAGATTGATCAGTTTAGCCTTTATGCTCAAATGTATTAACTTCTGGCTGTTGGGCATGTTTACTACGAAGGCTTCGATACACATATCGATATGAAAACTTACCAAACAAAGATTGAATCTCACCACAGAGATGCTGTCACTGGTTCAGGATGTGAGCGGAGAGGAATGGCGACTCCCTTCCATACCTGAGCCCTCTTTATACTAAAATCACATGCCTAAAGTTACAGTAGCCCAGTGACTCAGTTCATCATTCCCTTCGTTTTTCAAACATGCAACCCTCGCCGGATAGCAATTAGCTTTCAACAGGTTACATAAAGTTATTTTGTTAATGGTGTGATCTGTTTTTCGCACTTTTCATCTCTGTTTTTTTATGGTTGGCCTGAGGGTTTAGGCATCCCAGTACAAATTTAATAACTTCCGCTTTGAGGTGGGCGCGTATAACTATTTTGCTTCACGAAATTAAAATAAAAACTATTTTGATCAAAGAAAGTATATTGATTTATTGCTAAGGAATCTTGTAAGTTTAAGAAAACAAGATTATATACTAGATGCAAGCCTATGCCTCTTAAACAGCTTTACAAAAACAATACCTAAAAATATGAAATTCAACATAAACTATATAACTCTTATCAAACAAACACTTGACATCTTGCTTTGATAAAGTATATGGGGGTTGTTCTTTAAAAATGGACTTTTGAAAAAAAAAAGACATACTACAACATGCTACGCAAAAGAAATTATTAGATGTTAAATAATAACGAGTAAAACAGTTAAGGTAAAAAAGATTTAAATTCATTAGGCATAATAAAGAGTTTTAAAACGAGAGAAAGTGAGAAAGAGAGGTAATGTAAACAAAAAGACCAGATTATAACCGCAGTGAGAGAGAGAGAGAGAAAGAGAGAGAGAAATAAAGACAGACAGAGACAGAGAGAATAAAAGAAAGAGAGAGAGACAGAGAGACAGGGAGAGACAGATCGAGAAAGAAAGAAGGAGACAGAGAGAAAGAAAGAGAGAGACAGAGAGAGAAAGAAACAGCATAGAAATATAATAGAACATAAGCAGCGAGATACAGATATTTGAAGGAAAGGGCCATTTCTTTCAGTACATTTACCCAACACAACAAAGACATTATGTTAAAAAAAAAACAACAATAAAATAAAATCTCAAGAAATCATTAACTGAAGGAGTGAGAGCTTGAACGTAAAAAAAAACAAAGAAAAAAACTAACGTAGCTTTATATATAATACACTTACCGATATTAACTGCTGAAACTAATATAAGGTTATAGAAGAAAATAATAGCAGCTGCAGGAAAAGGCGACACGAAATGATATGGGAATACCTGTAAGAAAAAAGCAAAACTTCTACAAGTGATAGTAGTAGGAGTACTAGTAGTGGTAGTAGTAGTAGTAGTGGT
>BMAT01003377.1:174811-196231 GCA_019649035.1 Elysia marginata
AAGAAGAAGAAGAAGAACAAGGAGAAGAGGAAGAACAAATCGAAGAACAAGAACAAGAAGAACAAAAAAAACGAGAAAAGGAAGAATAAGAAAAAAAAAAGAACAAGAACTGGGTTGGTTGAAATAGAGGAGTGCGAGAGGCTGCTACAATGAAAGGCGGAGAGCCCAAGTAAAAAAGTAAAAAAAGAACCAATCTGATTGATTATATCGATAGCAAGTGGGAAAATCAATACATCATTTTCAACGCGATCGCGCTAGAGACGTGTATCAGTAAAAGCGTATTTTCCCTTTACAGTTCTAAGCGTATCAGTGTGCTTAGTGCACCAAGGATGTGGGGCCGGCTATACTCTTGTTTTCTATATAGCAATACGCCTAACACAGTGTGTATGTGGCTCAAACTTAACTACACTAGGAGTTTACACTCCCGCGTACGTGTGCGTCTAGGCGGTTGGCCTGTAAAACAATGGGCTCGGGGAGAAGATCGATACAATAATATCGAACCTCGCTACTTTTCTTTCGAGTGTCTTTTGTTTCTCTTTAGTTTCTTTGTTGCCTTTAAATTGGGAAAAGGTTTGCTTTGTGAGGTTGAAGAATTTTTTGAGCGCATTATGCTTTGAGTCCTTTTAGCGAATTTTGAATAAAAAAAAGTTTGGTTTTAAAAGCTGGTTTACTTTTTGTATTGTTCGTGTCTCGATTTATCCACCTTTCTAAACTCAAAATGTGTATAATGAAAAGTTGAATTTGCCTATGTGGTTTAAAAAACTACATGACTGCATTGGTTATAGATATTTTTCATAAAATTTTTAAGAAACTCTCTGTGTTTCAATTTTATACAGATTAAGATAACAGTGAAATCAAAATAATTAAAATCTAATGATCATAGGATAAAATAGGCTTCATGAGGTTGATAAGAGAAGTTGTGCTAAAATGGGTTATGGGAACGATGACCATGATGATAATGAAAATTGTGAAAATATTTGATGCTTTCTTTTATCGTATTAATGTAATAACATTAATAACCACAATCGTGCAACGCATTTTCTTACAATTACGCGATAGCTAAAGGCGCCTAATTGTCGTGGAAAAGTTGAACATCATTCAAAAGCAACAACAGAGAATTATAGTTAACAAGGTATATGATTAATTCAGGGGCCCTCTACTCACAATGGATGAAAAACTTTCGCTAGCGATCGCATTGAATTTATTATGAATTTTAATTACCTTTCAGCGAATTGAACGGGCGATTAAAGAAGTTCGTCTTGACTTATAAGCTCCATGTTAATAAAAAAAACCCATGCAAGCCAGTTGTAACAAAAACTAGTTTTAACGCGATAATATTTCTCAACATATTAATGTACAGTTTTTGTGAATGAAAAAATGGAAACCGTTGATACAAATCAGTCTAATTATGGGTGTAGTTTCTATGTTTGTGGAACGAGTGGACTCTTTATATCTGATATAAGGTGCCCGCAAAACTTATCGTGTAGTCCTAAAATCAGGTTTATTCATAGAGAGAGTAACAAACACGATTCTCGGAATGCACTCTCATTAATTTACGACTTTTGTGTGGCATAAGTTGTCTTAAATTATAGTCTAAAGTTATACATTTAAACTGTTTAATATTTCTTTATAAATATGAGAATTAAGTTACTCCATTTAATAATATATTTATATTATTTGTAGAATGTAGTAATAAAAACACATAATAGATATTTATTAAATAAAATTGGCGGTTTTAAATTGATTTTTTACGTTAAAATAGAAGTATTATACCAGCTTTTTATTGATTACAACAAAAGTGTTTGCAGATTTAAACAAAAGGAAAGGATCAAACAGCAGTGCCCACGTGCCTAGTGAGAAGAATAATGCACGTTACATAAAATAGGAAACAAACATCAAACCCTTTTCAAAAGTTTAAAAGGGGAATTTCACAAAGGTGCATTGTCTACCCAGTCTCTCTAATCTACACACCAGTAACTGTTTAAGTCTTTAAAAAAACTAATGGAAGACCAAGACACAGAGGCTAAAATGAGGACGGGGGAGGGGCTGCGAGGTTTTAATTACGGTTAAATGCAAATGGCGAGGTTTTGCCATCTGAAAAGAGGACTTTATTCATGTTAACCAAAACCGAGACTAACAAAAAGAAATAACTGCAGTATAGAGCAGCAAAAATAAAAAAAAAAACAGTAGTGGTTATTAACAGATCATACAACTAAAACTTATCTTTTTTGAAGGTCAATAATTATTGAGCGATAAAACCTCCTTAGAAAATTTATGAACACAAATCGCAAGAGACGGACGAAACCAAACAGAAGAACACGCAAGATTTGCTTAAGCACACACGAACTACCAGAAGTTGGAACGACTTTAGATTGAGCAACAACAAAAAATCTTCCCCTGAAGTTAAATAGATATCCCGTTTTACATAAAACTTATTCAGATATAAGGGTAAAAAACATAGACAGTGAACATGTAAAAACAGAAATAAGGATCACTTAAATTTGACTACGAAGAAGGGTGCTAGTTATTTTAAAAAAAACACTAAAAAATTGAGAACCGACGAAGAGTTACTGCCGGTAAAAATAGCTAGATCTTGAGCTTGATCTTGATCTAAACCGTTGGTAGAAAAAAAAGAAGATAAAAGAAAGATATCAGGCGCAGGAGCATTGCTATATTTCGTCTAATCTGCCAATGTTTAGAGCACTCTACGTGGGATCCGCGACAGGCCATTACCTGCTGAACTTGGAGAGAAGCAGCAGTCAAAGTGCACCACTAAAGCACATTGGCAAGATATTTCACAGTCTATAACCGGGTTTTGCTTGGACGCGTAAGTGCGGCAAAGAATTTGTGTAAATAGCCTCTCTGAAGGTGTGAACGTCGACCTGCAGAATAAGGGGTCGAACCTCGGACTTCCTGGTACAAAACCCGAACGTCTACCACTAGATCACGACGAGACACAAAAAATGTGATAAATAGAATTGGTAAACATAAAAAAAAAATTGTATGCCACACTGTGAAGAGAGATGGTTTTAAACCCTTACTGGTAGGCTAAAGGAAGTGGAGGCCCGGGAAGACAAAGATATTAGGTGTTTGATGAAAAGACATCAGGAAGAGTGAAAGGTGCGCTGTCAGCAAAAAGACAACGGGGTACAAACAAAAACAAGAACAAAAACTTTATGAGGCAGAAAACCTAAAGATAATGAAAACACAATCATCCCTACATCCACTTCTTTGGTTTCTGCCCCTTCAATTTTGCATCCCATTAGAATTGAATAAGTATGTGTTCCCTCACACACTCTTCGATACCCCCACCGTAACGTCCCCGCCTTTAACTGACAGTCGCTAGTTTTTCCTGTTTATTATGTTTCTGAAATTCTTGTTTAAGAATTAGCAATTCCGAGACTTTTGAAGTCTTTGCAGGCGAAACGTTTTGTGTTGTAAGTTTGTTAAATTTTGTCCCTACTAAAATTTGGTTGGGTGATTGCAATCTTTATTCTACTATTTACATTTTAGCCACAGCCCGTATCGGTGGAATCTAAGAGTTAAGCAATTAACCCTTACCCCCTCGCCACACACACACACGCACCTTCTTTTAATTAACCGTTATGATTTTAGTAATACGAGTGTAATAAAAACATTATACTAAAGGAGTTTGGTATTAGCAATTATTGAGAAAGTTCACTGCATGAAGGACACTCTAATAAACAAAAAGTGTCCCCGGCTAGTTCATTGATTTTTATAGGTTAGATGTTGATTTTTAAAAATCTTCATGAAGAGTCTAAAATGTGTCTTTCATCCAGAAATAGATTTACATAATTTAGATTTACAGCTAGATAGTCATAGAAGATATCTTGAGGTAGCGTCTGTATTGGGCCTAGATCTAGACTTGGTTTTAAGTGCCATTTTACTTCTATTTTAGTCTCTGCGTCTAATGATGTCTTCTGTTTTAGCCCTACCGCTTATGTTCTGCGTGTCAAGGTTTCTTGAATGTGAAGGTTATTTACTACCTTATTTTAAAAAAATTATTATTTTCCCGATGATTTATAATCAAGCAACAACAACTGCTATTTTTATATCCTTCAGCACTTCTACTCGGACAAAAACAACATGGCCATGTACTGCGTGCTGCCGATCCTCGTGCTGATCTACGGCGGCTGCGCTTCCATCTACTGCATCCACAAGTGTCGGATGTACATCAAGAGGAAGAAACACAAGCGCCTCAAAGAGGATGACTGTGATTCCCTCAACTCGGACAAGAATGACCTCAATAAGGAGGATACTGGTCAGAGGATACTTTTCTTTTTCTTTTTTTTTAAAGGGGGGGGGGGGGGACATAGAGAGAGCGAGGGAGAAATCGAAAAGAGAACGGGGAAAAGACAGAAACTGGGAAGGGGAGAAGCAGGGAGAAGGGAAAGAGAGAAACAGAGAAAGAGTGAGAAAAAGAGTAAGAGAGAGAGGAAAAAGAGAGAAAGAGAGAGTGTGTGTGTGTGTGTGTGTGTGAGAGAGAGAGAGAGAGAGAGAGAGAGAGAGAGAAACACCAAAAAGCCAAAGAGGGCATAATCATAATTTAACTTATAAACTTGTTCATAGCGTGTTCCAAAATGAAATTAAAGTAATGATGACAAAGTAGAATTTCGTTTAGACGACTACTATGTATATTTATTTATCCGCTCATTGAGAGATAGAGCTATAGATTCACTCACAAGGGCAACGCAAAAAATAATTGCTCCTCAGAAAAGAAGACTAGTATATCCCCAACATACATCTTACTATTTTTTCTATATTTTAATTAATCTTGAATCCTACCGACGAAATTCAAATTAAAATTCTCATATTCTGCTCACACGATTACAGCTGCATTTTAATCGAATGCAAGTTTTTAATAAACAAGATTTTGCTATCATTATTAAAATTCGCAATCGTTTTTTTTTCCTAATTTCTTTGGAATTTTTTAAAATTTTGTTGAAGGCTTTTAAGTGAATAATGATAAAGAGATGAAGATAAAGTTGTTGTTTTTTTCTCATCCATATATCTATAAGCAAGGCACAGTGTATGCTGCATTGCGAATTTTGATCTGTCTTAAGGTTAAAACTTGGCTTTCGTAGACTGCAATTGAGCAGAGGTGACAGATTAAATTTCCACACTTGATATCAAAATTTGAAAAATCTACTTGCATTTTGTTTTACTTACACAAACCAAAACAAGGCTAAAGCTTAATTGTGTTTATTTTTTATTTAACAGGCTTATTTAATACCGTTTATCAGATTAGAACCCGAAATGCGCACCTAAAAATTAATTATTGCCTATTATTTATAATAGATCTACACCGGTTGTGCAAGCATTATTTAAATTCCTAGCGTAACTTTATCAAAATATTGAATTAGTTAACTTAAGGTGTTATTGGAAAACATTTTTTTAATTGTACTGGTCTTATCCTCCAGCAGTGATGGTAGTCGGCAACGAAGACCTGGACCCTGGGCCAGGTCGAGCTGTCAGCCAGATCAGCCAGGCGTGGGCCGACCTTGAAGGTCAAACGATGGCAAACGGCCCGACATGGTCCGGCCAGACGGAGGCAGCACCCGAGGGAGTCACCCCGAGTCCCCTTCCCTGGCAGGTAACAGACAAGGCGGCAGCTGCTTTTCTGGCACAGGTAAGATCACGCAATGATATCTTAACATCTCAATCAAACAACTCTTTGACTTTTTATTGAGGTTGTGCATATTATTAGTATATTGCGTTTGGCTATCAAAATGGCGCATGCTCCCGGAAGTTAAGAGTATGTGTTACACAAGTTACTTTTTTTTTTTGCTACGGAACAACGCGACTCTACAACAATTTGGTAACATTGATCCATGTAAAAAAGGGTTTACCACTAAATTCTTGGATTGTCCGCCATTAGGACACCCAAATGCAACATTTCTGTTATGTGCTCAGCCTCAATAATAATAGGAGTTTATAACATGCTCTTGTTTTACGCTTAATAACGTTTTGTTTACATCTAAACTGTCAAGGTTCAAAAAACAATTAAAAAGACAATTATGCCTATTGCTTAAGTTAGAATGTTTTAATCCTTCTCTCTCTTTCTCTGAATTCAGGGCGCACCTAACACACTAACAACCCACCGTGTATTTTACTATAGGTACAAAAATTTTCTTATGGTTTTAAGTTTAAAAAATTCATTCTATAATTATGATAAACATAGTCTCATCTAAAGTTGACTCCTCGCAAGGGTTTGTTATATCAGTGTAGACGATATGAAATAGCCTAAAGTACCGGTATCACATGGTGCTTATCCCATACAGAAGCCTCCGAACCGTGCTGGGACCAGAATCTTCACAAGTATTTAGTCCCTATGACACTGCCCCCCTTCACAGGGACGCATCATATGGAAGCATAACAGGCCTCACCTGTCCAGAGACGGTCCGTGGTCTTCCGTTCGGTATCCGCATCATGTGGAACTATATTAGACGGCAGGGATTTTTGTTTAATTTAGGGGCAGGTAAAATACCCTATAGCACATACAGAGTTCTGGCGACAAGTAACTAGTAGAGACCTTGCGTTTGGCGAAGATAAGGCATGGCGTAATAACACCCATACTCGCACATTGTTTTTACACGGAATAATGTTAAAGAGCCCCGTAAGCGCATTTTTTAATATGGCGATCCTGGATTTCTTCTTCTATGAGCTCCGTCTTCCTGAGCGGACCCATAACGCATGGTCTTTAATGTATCAGGGAATTACAGGAACACAATAGTTGCTCTCAATGTTACATCTGCCTCTTCCATAGACACAATCTCGAGAGGGTTCGAGAGCCAGCTACCTCCAGGACAAGCTCCGCAATGATGACCTCCGCTCAGAAGGTGTCAAGTCTCCATCGTACGAGATGACGTCATCTCAGGCTACCAATCGGGGTGAATCTAGAGGTCAGAGGTCAAGATGTAGTCTTTTCTTCGAATATTATATTTTACATTTTGCCGCCATTCGTTTAAAGTGTGTTTATTATCAAATTAATGTTTCTCGCCGCTGAGTTTTTTTCCTTTTAGAGACTTCAACTTTTTCTTTTACTTGTTTAAAGTTAAATTTTTAATGTTAAATGTTTATCTATCACTAATAATAAAGATACTGTTTAGTTCATAAGCGACTAAAAACAAACCAAAACATAGCTCGGTGGTGTTGATACATAGTAGCCTAAGATATCAACATAAAATGCATAAAAAACAACTACATCTTTTTTAAAAAGTTGTAGAGAAAGCCCTAGCAATCGAACTACGTTCTTTGCTACTTGAGAGAAAACCATTAGAAAATCACTAAATTCTTACGGGTTGATAATTATATTATACTTATAATACCATATTACTATATCTCTAAATTTCTGTAATCTATATAACTTGATTTCAAACGTGTCTTTCACTGTTTCTAGAACGTGGTAAAAATGGCATGTGTCGCAACAGTAATACCAACAATAATAAACTACCGTGTTTTTAAAATAACCACACAAGCTGCTCTATTAGGTTTATAAGGTAAAAATGTTAATCTTCTATAAATAGAGAATTTGGACTGAGCAAAAAAAAACAACTAAAAATGTCATAAAAGTTTTGCCCCTTCCGCAACTTTATTTGGTTCCTTGTTATTTTTCTAATTCCAACATTGTCAGTGTCTCCCGTTTGCGACTAGACCATAGATTTAATTTACTAAGTTAGACAGATAACACAGCTTTTGAAAGTTAAGATTAACAGATTTGCCAAGCAAGTCATATTTTTTTCCGATATCTAAGTTCCACGTAAAGCATATTTTGTATCCTCAAGTTTCACACTTTGGACGAGTCATACTTCTAACTATGCTGTCTTACGATGTGAATATAACACTAGGCGGAGTCAGGAGTCATAATGAGGTCACGACGCAAATCATCGCTGCAGCGACTGTCACAGCATCCTCTACAGACCCTGAACAAGATATACAGCAGCCTCAGCAGCAGCAGCAGCAACAACAGCAGCAGCAGCAGCGCCAACAAGAACTGCCTCCAGTTCGACGTCCACCGATGGTAGTCAAGGCGGCAGAGGTCCAGCAACCTTTTGAGGAGACTCGCATCCACGCGAATCTGCACGACTACTCCAGCAAGTGTGTGGTTAAACTCATAAAAATTTCATAGTACAGTTTAATTTCATTAATCCTTCATTAAAAACACATTGACTGCTCATACGTTGTAAAGTAATAAAACGACATATTACAAGTAAGTAGAGATATATAAAAAAACGTGTAAATAGGTTAATAAGTGAGAATTCAAAGGATTTTAAATACTGCTTTTTCGTTATATGACATTCATGATTACAAATTATAAATGCGTATAAAAATATTCTAATATCACATGGCTAGTATTAATTCAAATCACTATCACAGAAAGTCAGTATTACTAAATGGCATGGAAGTAGTAATTATCAAGATGGGAAATCAAATTCTTTTAGGGTTTTCAATCAACAGTTTTAAAGATCTTGATATAACAAATCGTTGTAGCGGTTGGTTTTGACCGCTGGCATCCTGTATCTTCCGCTGCGTTTACATCATGTTCAACGTAAAAACATTGACCTATTTAAAGTAAAGAATGTTTGGGAAAGCAGGTTGCATGCCCTGAGTTTATTATTGCAGCGTCGGTGTGTGGGGTAGAATTATAATTATGTGTTATTTCAATTTAAGGGGATTAGCTCGTACTTCAAGATTAGTTCAAAATGTCTCACAATCAAGCCTAATGAGACATGTGCCGCATAACTCACAATACAATTTAAAACAATGCTATTTTCTCAGCTTTAAAAAATTATAAATCCAATGAAATCATAAGTAAATTTTAGATTTAGAACATTATTTTTAATTGTACTAAAAGGATTCAGTAACACATCAATTTTAAAGACGCTTTCTCAAGTTAAACGGTCTCTGTGGCCTAGTGGTAAGACATTAGCTCAGAGATCGGGAGATCGGAGGTGCGTGGTTCAATCCCCGGTCGATTCAAACCAAGAACTTTAAAATTGGTATCAACAGCTGATCCGCCTAGTGTCTGGCATAATGGATTTAGTGTTAAGTCTGTCAGGATAATGTGACTGGGTGTGGTGTACGCAAGCCCTCCTTACATTACTGTGTGGCAGCACGCTTTTAATTGTCCCCAGCGCCGTTTCTGATATAACCTCGTAGTTGAAAAGAGACGTTAAAATTCAAACAACCAACCTCAAGTTTAAGTTTTTAAAATCGAACTCATTTGGACTACTCACCATCGTAACTGATGTTTTGATGATCATGAGCGAAAGAAAGAAAAACAGAGAGTGAGTGATAAAAGAGAAATAGATAAACAAACAGAAAGTCACGACCGTCGTGCGTTTTGAAACTCTAACAAAACCACGTAAAAATACTATTAACAAATTTCAGGTTGAAACCACAGAAAATCTCTATTTAGACTAATTTGTAGTGAATTAAGATACTGCTTAGAGTAATCTTTTGCTTGTCAAATGATTTATTGTAACCGCATTCCCCAAAAAAACCCAGCCAAAGTCGCGGATTCCCGTTCTGAGCTGCCGACAATTTCTCAGTTTCAAACCCTTGAAAAATCAAGCAAATCTCCGTGCTTTCAAAGTTCATATAAAAAAAACATTAAATATAAGTACATTCTGTTTTCTGCGAAGCGTTGCGAAATTTGTATGCTTCTGGTGAGAAAATAGCCAAAAAATGAAAACGTCCAACTTTCTCTGGGGTTTTGCTATTGGGTTACAACTTTGCTCTTAAAAAATCTTAATCTGTCAATGATTGTTGGAGACTAATTGAATTTTCCTCTACACAGATCGTCGGCTATGAAAGCGACAGACTACTCTCGCTTCTCGGACAGCAAGCCTATCGAGATCATTCCACTGTCTGCTGATCCCAACTTACGGTAGGGCAAATTTTATATTCTCATATTGAATCAACCTTTCTGTTACGATAATAAATTTGTACACGCTCTGTGTAAATCTTACTACAGTGTAAAGTGATGATGCCAAATATGGTTTTCACTTTCAGTTTCCCGTTTTTACGTCCATATATCCCAGGCTCAGGGCCGATCTTCGTTGAACTTCAGTCTATTTAAGACACAAAAACAACAAACACCTATAATTTAAAACAAGCAGCTATCCATTTATTCCTTCTTCAACATACAATATATGATTGTAACAATTTTAAATTGGAAAACCTAATTGCCTTCTGCTTAACTTTGTCAAAGGCCTACTGTGTGTGTCTTCTTATCTGGCAAAGTTTCTCAAAGTGTAGTAGTGGTTATGTTAGTAGTAGCAGTACTAGTAGCAGCAGCAGCGGTAGTAGTAGTAGCATTAGTAGAAATATTAGCAGTAATAGCAGTGGTAGTAGTAGTAGTAGTAGCAGCAGCAGCAGAAGTAGTATTAGTAGTAGTGGTAGTAATAAAAAGTAGCAGTAGTAGTAATAACAGTAGTAATAGCAGTAGTAGTAGTAACAGCAGCAGCAGTAGTAGTAGTAGTAGTAGTAGTAGTAGTAGTAGTAGTAGTAGTAGTAGTGGTGGTGGTAGTAGTAGTAGTGGTAGTAGTAGTAGTAGTAGTAGTAGTAGTAGTAGTAGTAGTAGTAGTAGTAGTAGTAGTATTACTGCGATGCCAAATTTGATGTGCCAAAGTATAAGATCTCTATATGTGTGGTACATGCTCGGCTCTCGAATAGTGAAGTCCGCGTTCGAGCCCTGCCTCAGTTTATCGGTCCCTAGATCTAGTCGTTGAGATTTCTTCTTTTCACTTAATCGTTAATACAGGCCGTTCACTGCTAAATGTAGGGAAAGATCTCGTCAGTATTCTGTTTTGTTCTGCTTTAACTGCATCTTCACTTTGAGCTTAGAAGGTTATTTGTGAATAATAGCGTGACGAAAAATTTTGTGTAAAACTCATACACTATTTAATTGGATTTGGGGCTAAAAATAAAGTTTTAGGACTAGGCCTACCTTTCTTAACATTCAGCTGAATATTACCAACTGTTTAAAATGCTCATCGGAAGAAGTTCTAAAATACATAATATGTTTTAATGGGCAGTTTTCTGGAACGTCTCTCAAGAAAGGTTTGTTTTTTTAGAATCCGAGTTTACATAAAAAAAACTCGGAAAGGACCAGCGATTCAACAAATCAATGTTATGATATAGGAGTAAATATGCAAAGAGAAAAAGACTCGATCCTTCACATAGATGTTTAAAGAAGCAGGCTACATGAATTTAAAAAAACCAACCGCTGTTCTTCGTTACAGCGTATGGGATCCACTTCACAACCGGCCTTTCGGTGACCCCGAGAGCCGGAAGAAGACAAGGATCTCACCTCTTATTGAACCTGGCCCAAGTACTTCCCGTGGAGGCGCCACTGGTGGCAGAGAGAGTGTGAACGCAATGAAAGAAGAGATGTTGGCCAGGTGAGAGAGCAGCAAGGATACCTAAACTGTCATTAATAGGAATACAACGCTATTGCTAGTACATTGTACCCCTCTCACTATTAACATTATCCCGTGAATTATTGTCTACTGCCATCTCATCCACCACATTCATCGCTTTTCCTCCTTTACATTTTCGTCATCATCCTGATTAGTATCCTCATCAACAATCTTTTTTTCTCTCTCTATTATAGGTGACTAAAGGTAGTAAATAATTATGTGATTTATAACAATAAAACAGTGTTTCCAGCAAAAAAATCATAAAAATTACAATGTTATGATGATTTCATGTAATGAACCCCTTGATTTACATGAAATAATTTTGTCTTAAATTTGAAATAGTCATATAATAGAAAAGGTCAGGTTTAAACTATGTTGGTTCTGATGCAGGGCGAAGATTTTCTCGTGCAGCACAAACCGCAAATTTTCAGGTTTCATTTTCCTTCAATTTTTTAAAATCTGTTTTAGTCTTCTTGGATAACGTTTTCAACATTACATTATGGTGCGTTTTTAAAATGGACCAAATTTAAAAATCCTTCAAAACGCATTTTTAATCCCTTAAAATACTTTGTCTCGCATCACAAGCGACGTAATTACGATCCTTCATCAGAGACTTCTTTATTAATCGTATCAGGCAAGGGAAAATTCGCTTTTGCAAACATAGCTGCAAATCCACAGCCTTTAAAAAAAACTTTTTCCGTTGTTTCATTTTATATGGGAAAAGAGGTTTAACGTGAAAAATATTAGAAATCTACCATTATCAAAGGCTAACATCGTTCTTTTAACATAAATTCCACGTAAACCGTGTGGTATACAGTATGCCTATTCCCTTTGTTGGGTAAATAGTTATGATCTAAAGACCATCGTCACTTGGTTGTACAAATCTTTAAAAAGGTGCAATAGATTTATTTGTAGGATTTTTATCTATAAGTTAAACCAACATTATTCTGCTTCTATATCTCCCTCACAGCAATCGTCTTATATGCCGCATTTAATATACCGGTATTGTACTTGTTATACTTACTTTTAATTTAGACCAAACTAGACTCTATCTCTACTTTCATTTTTTTCTAATCCTTTCCCTCCATTTATGAACAAGCGTGAATACCTACCTGTTTTTTCAATACAGAAACCGAGCGTGCGCCCTTTCTTTTACTTAAATTGCAGAAATAGATGTTAGACTGAAGTCATCAGTGTAACTGTTGCTCTAGAAACAAAATAGAAACCTGGACTTTGTATCACCAAATCCTTGTCACTTCATTTTATCGAATCGACACAGCTGAACACCCTATTGTATCGATATTCAAGCCGACTGTCTAAATCTAGATTTACGTATCGATCTAACCATCATCGTTAGTTTTAGACGTCTAGCGCTTTTATAACGTCCGTTGTGAGGTCTTCAAGATCTTGTCTTAGGACTTTGTTAAAAAAAAAAAGAATACATGACTTCTCACTTAGGGAATGAGATTAGAGGTAAAACAAGAGTAACGTTCCTTTTCCAGAAGACAACACTCCAAAATACTATAGTGGTTATTGTAATCTAGATCTAGATTGTAGGGTAAGTTTCTTACTTTTATAAACGATTTGACATCTAGAACTTAAAAACTATAGAGCTAAATTAAAAAAATTTTATCTTCAAAATAAATCTATCGCATAAATTTTAAAAGATTGTAATATTTGTATTCATAAGATAGTGGAGAGACACCAGGAAAGTTCCGCTACTCTTGTTGAAATCTCATTCCCTATTGACCTATCGAAAACAACTCAGGCCAAAAGCAAAATTTAGGCTCATTTAAAGAAAAGAGTGTGCAACTATTAGGCCTGTGTTTCTTAAGCTAAGTGTTATCAAAATAGCCCTCGCAAACTGTAAAAGGGAAAATTTGTATGAAAAAAAAACATATTTAAAAATGCTACATAAATTACTGTGAGAAGAAATTTTAACCTAGAGAGAACAACAGAGAGAGAGAGAGCGAGAGAGAGAGAGAGAGAGAGAGAGAGAGAGACAAGCAGATTTAAATCGCCGAGAGAATGAGAGAAAAAACAGTGAGTTAAAGGATGTAGATGTCGCATTATAAGAGTGAATAACAGGTTGACAAACAATCCAATATGAAGCAATAAAGAGAGAGAAAGAGAGGCAGAGACAGAAGGGCAGAGGAAGAGAGAGATAACGAGAGAGCTAAATAAAGGATGTAGATGTCGCATTGTAAGAGAGAGAATAACGGGTCGACAAACAATCCAATATATTGCAATAAAAGAGAGAGAGAGAGAGAGAGAGAGAGAGAGAGAGAGAGAGGGAGGGAGGGTAGGCAGGGAGACAGAAAGACTGAGGAAGCAAAAAGAGGGAAAATGAAGGCTTCTTTTATAAGACTGAAAATGCACAATCATGAATGAGGTTAAAGCACATAATTATCGTTTCTCTTAGAAAACTTCCGCTTTGAAGCCAGTTGATTGCGGTCAAGAACGATAATTTTGCGCTCTATTCTCATTCCCGAATGCATTTCTTTCCAATAGTTTGAATATTTCCATCCAAGATGTTGAAACGGAATTAAAACTGTTTTGCATGTTTTCCTCCGTCTCTCATCCCGGTCTCATGTATCTTTCGTCTTTTGTGATCAGATACGAGGCTCTATCAACGTACCAGATGGCTAAGAAAGCAGCCCAGATACTGCAGACAAATGCTGTAGAGAAGAGCCCCTTCCAGAGAAAGGCCAATAACAAGAAAAAACACATTTTCATCGCAGAGTGATGGGCCTGGATTGCACCAAAATAATGCTTGAGACGAACGAAGAACGGAACCAATATTACACTGAATGATTACTCGACATATAAATATTATAACTTTAATGGGAAAAGTAATTAACATGTTAAACAGAACGACGACAGCATTGTCTTAGTAGAAGTAGAAAATTAACCTTGCGTCCAACGTGGTCGAACGTTACTTGATCTTAATGATGAAGGTGATTTTATGCTGCAAAAGACCTGTAAAAGGTAGATAACAATTATCTAAAATCCGTTAAAGATTATTTTTATATTGTCCAACCTTGATGAAATCAAGAACTGAATAGACGTATCTTAAAGCAGTTTGAAAATAGTCTGTGATCATAGAACACGATACTTAATATACTTGTGACTTTTATGCACATTAGTGTGTTAGCAGCCGAGGCTGTTTAGCGTTTTTTTTTATCGTGGGCTCAAGTCAACCATAAAAATACAACACGTACATTTGTATAGTTCTTATAATCAGATACTTTCCATCGATGAAGATGAAGACTACGCGTATGCTCATTTTATGTTTAACATGTAAAGTTAACTCCTAAGCTACCTGTTTATTCTTAGCATTGTGGAAACAGCAAGTAGTTTATTCTTTTTTTTACTCAGTCAAAGTAAAACACTGTTGTTAATCTCAATGCTATGTTTTACTATTAGAAACGGAGAAATAAAACAAAAAAAGAATAGGTGTAAAAGTTATGACTTTGAAAAGAAAAAAGAACAACCTCGTTTTACATTCAACCAATTTTTTTTTCTTAAAATTTACGATGATTGACGTCGTTACCCCTTCACAGAAACAATACAGACAATTGTAGAGAATTCCAATGAAAGTCAAAGCTCTTGAGGACATTCTTATCAATAGAAATAATCTGCTTGGCAGATTTTCTTACATAATTTCTTTCTAATATTATAACTATGATTGTAAATAGTGTTTTCAATGGTTAAATTTCTCTATCACTAGGCTAAAGTAAATCATTTTTTTTTTGGCATTGATCAGATTCTTTACACACTTTCTCAGAAAGATGCACAGCTGGATATAACCCAGCACTCGTATCTTCTACAATCATGCAGACTTTGTTTTGTAATGAATGACTGTCTCAAAATAAATTCTTAATCTTAAAGACAATAATGTATTGCGGGGCTATTCCGCATAACCCCTTAAAAGATGGTTAAGTTACATACATTTTTATGAAACTGCAAGTTGTTGGTAAAAAATAAAAGGGTTCATCATTTTGACACTTTTTTATGGAAAGAGATTAGCTGTGAAAAAAATTCTAGCCTTCTTCTTTTCAATTCAAACCACAAAGCTGATTATGTGTTTGTTATAATCTGGTCACAGGAGTTCAGTAGCCTAGGTATTCGGATATTTTTAGTTTCATAATCAATTTAAGATCTGTAACTAAAAGAATCACTAAACTCAAAGAAAGCATACCTTAAATAGATTTGCCTGTAGCGTAAAGTTTATCATGAAAGTATGCAAGAAGTGGAATATTGTTTTAAAAGGGGAGCGGGTAATACTACTTAATTTTATACATTAGTGTTTTAAATTTTTTCCAAACAAAAATTAGTTGGTGAGAGCTAGAATTAATAATGATAAACTCTCACTGTATTTAAACCCAAAAAGTTCCGCAACTCTTATTAAAATCTCAATTAATGTCAATTACCTAGTCACTTACTTCCCTTAAGTCTAAAACTGGCCTTAGGTAAAAAATAACCAGTACAAAAGTAAACAATGGAATGTTCTCTATAATAAAATTGTACATAGATGTCACAAATAGTTATAAAGTTCAAACAGATTACTTTATTTTCTTAACATGTTTACACCTATGACGTATAGTTTCTGTCTTTCATATTAAACATTAAAATTACTCACAGACAAAATCCAAGCCAACATTTGTGGATCTGCACAATAAAAACACAATTTCTTTGATCTAGTCAATATGTTTCTAGACGTTAACTTGATTAAACTCTCCATATAAGGTCGCAACGATTTCGTTAGATCAGTCAAGACTATCCATTATTTCCAACCGGATGATAATAATGATGTATGATATTTATAATGCTCTCATTGGTTCTTGTTAAAATCCTGATATTGTGTCAAGAATATCATTATTTTTTGCAAATATTTTGTTTCATGTGAATTCAATTACAAACACTTTTAACGGTACTATTCAAATTTTTGTATGAACATCAGTAGAACATATGAGGCGAAAAATATTTCCCCAAGTACAACTGGCAAGATGTAGTGATGTATGTTCCATCGATGACATCAGATTCGGCCCAAAGAAATGCATTAAAATTTATTATTTCCAATATTTTATTTCGCAGATCTTTACGTCACCACAGCAAACCACTTTGTGTACTGGTATTCTACTTAGCTTGTAGAAGTGAACTGGTCTGTTTGTTGCCTGCTAGCACTTTTGACACTAAAGTTACTCAGGCACAAACAACCAGTACCTCTCAATTAGCAGTTTACAATAAAAATTTCAAACGGAAATGTGTGCTCGCCATAAAAGAAAATGTAGATCTGCCGTTTATGTTATAAAGTTCCATGAACGGACGAGGATATTTTTCTAGCATAATAACTTGTTCATGAAATTCATGCGACAATGCAAAAAATAAATTTATTGAAACTGAGTGGGTGATATTTAAAACAATACTTTCTTTTGAGCGCATGTAAAGTATTTATTCAAAATGGTACAAAAAGCTTATAGTTATTTCTGTTTCCTCCCATGGCTTTCTGGTTTTTTTTAGTAGAAGACTATGCTTCTTCTGGCATAGCAAAAAAAGAAAACTGTCATGGCGTATTGGGAATGAGATTAGACCACAAAATTATTGTTCTTGCCTGCAAGCAATTGACGTCAAAAAGCGAGTTTGCTAGCAAGAACGGTAATTTGAGCTCTAATCCCAATGATTATTATGTATAAAACATGGTATGTATAATGAATTCAAGCTTATACACTAAAATATAAGAATAAAGAGACTTTTTGGGCCCTAACCGTTGCATGTACTGGAATAGAATACTTTTGGTAATAGCCAACAATTACCGCAACCATTTCAACGGAACAAAGACTTTTTTTGTTGGTTTAAAATCAGTATTCTCTATAACCATTGTGTAGGCCAGCATAAATAGCCTGGGTTTATGAAATTTCTTTTAAAGTCTATTCAGTCACTATACTTAATTTTGCAAAATGCATTTCAAAAGAGGTGTTTGCCATCACTAATTTTGCTCAATGCATTTCGAAAGAGGTTTTTGCCATCACTAGTTATATTATAAGTTATATTTCAATCGAGAATCATCTCTTTGAAAAGCTTTAATAAGTCCGGAAGTCGTGGACCCCCTGATAAATTAGTGGCAACCGTCATTCTTTAACTACTTAGTTATGATCACATAAGAAAGATCATATAATTCTGCACCCTTAGAATTACGCTTCTAACAGTGCGTGAAATTTAGCATTTACTAAAGCATATAATGAAATTATACCCTCGACTGGTAGTTTTACAAGTTGTAGGTATGCTTGCAAATATACACGCATAATTAGAATTATTCATTTCCATTCGCTATGGCATTGAACTTTTTAAAAATTTTCTTGTATATTTACAACGTTACACTTTAAAACTATGTTATTAAATTGTAAATGTCCGTTTTTACCAAAAGAGTTCTAAGCCATCCGCCCTGAGTGACCAATATGATTGCATGTTGTACATGCACCGCACAATCATAATATAAGAACTTGAATATTTATCTATATCTATCGACATGGTTTTGCACCGTTATAAATACGTATAGTTATTCGCGATTCCTATTTATTCAAAGAGTTTTGCGCCCTGAGTAGGGCGTAGCTTATTTTTTTGCACAACGCATAGTTTTTTTAAAAGAAATCGAGTTTTGAAGTTTTAGCCCCCGCATAGTTTTGAAAATAAATGAAATTTTTAAGGTGTCAAAAGCCACAAAATAGAAATATCAGATGGCCTCCATTCTTTAACACAACATGCAAAAGTTGTAGATTTAGCCAAAAAAAATGGAGGTATAACTTTTTCATTGTTATGGCGCGATTTTTTTCCAGAGCTGCACAATGTCTCAAATTTTGACATTATTTTTTAAATATTTCATTCTTTAAATATTGCCTCATTATTAGTTTTACATAATTTCTTTGTATACGACCCTGGCACCAACAGATGCACACGAGCAATTATAGATTTAAAACCTTTTACTTCTAACAGTACCTCTATATCTAATTTGATTGGCCATTGAATTCTTTTTATTATTGTTGTTTATTTTTGTTAGAGAGACGGAGAAAACCTGCAGGTCTGACTCTATGAAAAAATTTAGGGCTCTTTTTTTCTTTTGTGTATTTATCATTTTCGTTGAAAAATGTTTTCTCTCTCACAGTTCCAAAGGTGTGGAGTGTTTATTGGAAATAAATCACAGCCATGTATTTCAATCAAATCTTTTCTGTGAAATTTCCAAACTAAGCACCTTCAGAATAAGTTCCCGCGATCTCGGAACATTATGCCTCGTAATCCAGGGCAAATGGGTTGGAATTCTGATTTATCTTTATTTTGTTTTCTTTTCCTTTTTTATAGAAAACACCGTGTATTGTAAGTGATTATTTTCTTTTTACCTTTCTTTGAATTTTAATTACACAAAATTAAAAAGAGAATTTTTCCACACACTTTATGAATCTTTTACCTGTCCAAGTTAAGAGAAAAAATATCTTGTTCAAAGCAGCAACGCATATGCGCGTGAAAATTGAGACAATAGAGACCTTAAGCACACGCACCGTGTCTCATTACGCGTACGTGAAAATCGGGAAAGCAGATAAGGAAACTATAAAAATAATGAAACCAGTTTCTACAAATAGACCCACAGACGCTCCCGTCATACTCACGCGTTGCTGCTTAAAGTCTGTACTAAATTCATTCAACGTGGACATGAAATGCGTCCGGAATATTTTTTTAAAAGTTCACAATTGGCTTCTACAAGTCATTGTTTGTTTTTTGTGTGTTTTTTTTTTAATTTTTAAGATAAGCCATAATTTTATGCCTTTGGTTTGTAAAAGAAATTTTTTATAGCTCCACTTTTTATACCAAGTTCTGTTAACACTAAGGTACCTTTAGTTCCCTCCGTATTGGCGGCATCGAGCCGTGTTTTATTTGACTTTAGACGTTATGTAATCAAACAAACAACTTTTATTATCATCATTATTATTTTTTTTAACTGTTACTATTATTATTAGTCTTAGTATAATTATAATTTGAATACTAAAAAAACTATTTATAAGAAACAATGATTATTCTTTATTAACCGTAGATCTATTCCCGGCCGTCTTGTTACGTGTTTCCCTGGTTAGGCACACACTTTAAAAGAATGGCGTTCAAATCTTTTTTATTAGTAAAATACTTTTTGACAAACACAGAGTATCTGTGGCATCGTTGTCTAGTGGTAGACGCTCGGCTTTCGAACCGAGTAGTCTAGGGATCAAGTCCTGCATTTGACAGATCGAAGTTTAGTCTTTGAGTAAAGCTGTTAAAAGATATTCCTTCGCCTCACTCATGCGTTCAAGGAGTATCCGACTAGAGGCAGTGGAATATTTTTTCAGAGTGCCAGAGTGATGCGCTTTATTTGCTGCTCCTCTGTGAGTTCAGAAAGTACTTTATTTGGTCATGACCTGTCGTGTATTCAATGTAAAGCGCTTTGAGCATATTCGTTGATCAAGGGTTATATAAAAACGCTCTTTGTTAATTTATCTTATTTGTCTCCCATTATAAGCCCTGGGTTGTTTTTCCTTTTCTGCGATGATACACTGCTGACATTATTTCTACATTTAACTTAAAAGGCTGCGTGGTTTGGCAGTTCCGATTCGAACATGTTTGTTAAATGTTGCTTTTTGTTACTGTTTAAATATTAATAATAAACAAAAGATTTCTTCTTCTTTCAACAAAACATGTTTGTTTCAAACTGTTCCATTTGCGTGTTTCGTGTCGTGTGCGTTTAAACCATTCAATGTGATATATATTGGTTGGCCCCAAAAAGCGTCCTCAACCTTTTCACGCTATCACTTCATACATGGTGCTATTACATGAAGATACTTACATAGTAAGAAAAAAATTAAAATTATCATATAAAGTTGTATAAAACTCTAAGCATCTGACTTTTTAGGTTTAAAAGTTATTTGATTTTAGATATCGGGTGTAAAAAAACAGTCCACGAACTCCAGTGCAATCAGTTTTTCAAGTGATCTAAATCTTTTGGACCATGTTGCGATTGACTTTCTCACTTCCTCAATACCTACAAGTCTCCAGCACTCCTTTAACTTTAGTTCAGTTCATTTTCAATGAAGGGAAACGACCGTCCAATGTAGACCTTCTCAGCAAACGAGTCCCACAATGCATAGTCCATCGGATTAAAATCTAGAGATTGTGGTAGTCAGTCATTTTTGGCGATGAAATCGACTCCTTGATATATGAGAAATTATTGGGTTGCAGTATATTAGTACTTGTTTGCGAAGTAGCACCGTCTTGTTGCAAAACAAAGCCACCGGGAGAATAAAGTTTGTGAAAAGGAGATTTTTTTACGCAGGGAGATGTAATTCTTTGAATTGACCTTCAAAGTTTTCGTATCAAGGAAAGTTATCTCGGTTTCACCATTCCAGCACACACCAGCAGAAACAATGGTTGTCTGCAAAAACCGATTAGTTTTGTGGTAAAGCCGTTGCAGAGGGATGTCCGACTTCTTTCTTCTGCAGAGAACGTCATTTTGTTTATTTTTAGCAATCTATAGAGTCAATTCTTTTTCATCTGTGAAGATAATTGCTTGACATATTCATCGGTTAATCTGTTCAGAAAGCACCGCGATCAAAGGCTTATTTTCTCTTCACAATTTCCGTTTTTCTGCTAGTCTGAACTTGTTTACAGGTAATTTTAGATACCTTTTTACAATTCTTTGAACAGCGCATTAGCGTTGTGCTCTCGGGATGAGCAGCGCGGATTGGAAAACAGCTTTGGTGCGGAGGTCGATGTGCGTTTTTCGTAAGTTTTGGTAACTTTTTTAAACATCTGTTGTTTCCTTTTTTGTGAATGAAATTCATTGATATTTGGCGTGACTTTGTTGTAATAATTGATTCATCATATACCAAAGTTGTATGACAATTGCACAAATACTGTCAGAGACATGGCGTTTCAACGTTGAGGACGTTTTTTTTTT
>BMAT01003377.1:196975-207683 GCA_019649035.1 Elysia marginata
CTACTACCACTACTACTATTACCATTACTACTACTATTTCTACTACTTTTATTATTATTACTACTACTACTACTTCTATTATTACTACTACTACTACTACTAGTAGTAGTAGTAGTACTACTACTGCTACTGCTACATTAGATACAGGCAGAAAGATAGAGGGTGGCGGGGGTACCTAAGTAGATAAAATTATCCATAAAAACACCAATTAAATGACGAAAAATACTGATAAGTTTTGAATTAGAAAGAAAAACATAGAGAGAGAGACAGACATACACACAGAGAGACAGAAACATAGACACAAAGAGAGGCTTGGATTGAGATAGACAGAGACATAGAAAGACATACAGCAACAAAGGCAGAGATGGTGTATGCAGATAGATCGATAGACAGATAGAGAGAGAGAGATAGAGAGAGAGACAGAGACAGAGAAGTAAGAGAGACAGAAACGGGGATAAATAAAGAAAGAATGTTGTCTTCAAATAACCAAAATGCTAATACGTATTGACTAAGATAGACAGACAGAAAGACTTCAGGACAGAGACACTTAGAGAGAGACGCAGCTTTTGCAGTGCTAATTACTGAGGCAAGTTCCTGAAGCACCCTGTTGTGCCTCCAGGTATATCGCCCTTGTAAAAGTGCTACTTTGCATGAGCTCAGGACATGTTCTGTAGTTTGTCTGCCATGACATAGCGGGCATGTAAGATCATCCTTCTTTCCCCAGCGTACCAGATTTGCATTTGAAGGAAGGAGATCATACACGGATCTGATGAGGAAGCTGATTCTTAGGAGCGCCATTTGCCAAATATCCTTCCATGTTAGGGATCTCTGGATTGCAGAATCCCAGTTCGTCCACTGACCTTGCTGAGGTTGCTGGACTGCCGTTTGAATTCTTTTGAAATCTTCCCTTTGCCTTACATCATCTATGATCATGTCTCTTTTTTCCTTACCTCTGTCTTTGACCACCGTTTGACTGAAGATGACCCTAGTCCTTTTTGGTCAGTTTGAGTTTAGCCAATTACTTTTTTCATCTTGAGGTATTCTTTTGCTTTGTCAATGGCTTCCGCTACTATCCACTTTCTGCCGGTCTTTATGGATGGCTGCACGGTTTTGACTACTAGGTATTCTGATTCTTCCAGCATAGTGACCAATCTTACTTTTCCGCACTTTACTCCTCGAGGATCGATTTCATTGGGAGTTTTACTTTTGCCTTGCGGCAGTACATTGCTGCTTCTGAAAGTCCTGGTGGAACCACGAGCCATTTCTTTAAGTAGTTATTGATTTGGGCTTCAATCAATTCTACTGTAGAGCAGCAGATGTCATAGACGAGGAGAGGCCACATAAGTTTAGGTATTAACATGAACTGGAGACACCACACTTTAAACTTACCCTGAAGTCCGCATCTCTTAATTGCTAGTAGACAGAAGCGAGCTCTACTGTTTGGATTCCTCTTCTGGCATCTTTCATCGAAGAGTTGTACCATCTTCCAAGGCTTTTCACTGGTTCTTGGCTGACTGTTGGAATTGGCTGTTTAACTACTGTGAATTTCACTGCTTCTTATATTTTACCTGTCGTTATTGACAAACTGCGGGACTTCTTTGGCTTAAACTTTAGTCTACACCATGCCATTAAGGTGTTGAGGCGAGCTAACATCCACCGTGTCTCATCTTCCCTGGATCATATAATGGTGGTGTCATCCATGAATGCTTTTAGAGGTGGCATTGAACATCCGCCGCCTAGATTGGCTGGGCCTGCACTACCTTCTGCTGTTTTCAGTATAACTTCCATGGCCATTACGTAGAGTATTTGTGATATTGTACATCCCATGACAATGCCCATTTCCAGGTTGATCCAGTTTGTTGTATAGTCACTAGTTGAGAAACTCATACGGAACCCGCTGAAGTAATCATCTAGCATCACCTGAATGTCCTCTGGAACATGATACATTCTGGGGGCTAGCTGGATCATTCCATGTGGTACTGACCCATACGCATTTGCCAGGTCTAACCACACAAGATCAAGATTCAACTTCTCTGACTTGGCCCTTTGTATGGCCTCTCAGAACATTGTTGCGTGTTCCAAGCAACCTGAAACTCCGGGAATACCACCTTTTTAACAGAGGTTTTTATGTATCCATTTTCTGTGAGGTATTTTGTTAGGCGTGTTGCCATGACTGAGAAGAATATTTTACCTTCCACATTTAGCAGTGATATTGGACGAAACTGGTTGATTTCTTTCGAATTCTGCTTTTTGGGGATATATAATCCTTCTGCAGTCATCCATTCTTTAGTGATCTTTATGTTGTTCAATGCGCTTCGGAGGATTTTATTTAGCCACTCTAGCACATTGGGATACCTTTTGTACAGAAGGTAAGGCACTCCATTGGGGCTTGAAGCAGACTTAGCTTTATTAACCACTGCTACTACTTCTTTTAAGTTTGGAGGTTTGCTATTAAACTTTATTCCGGGGGCGGCTGGTCATATAAGATTTGCAGTTTCTTCTAGAGGAAGTTCTCGGTTAGTATCTGAGTATGTTTTCTTCACATGAGCTTCGAGGTCTTATCTGCTTACTGCTAGAGCGCTGGAATTGGGTTGCTGGAAGAGCTGTCTTGCGAATGGGAATGGGTCCTTGAAAAACCGTTCCCGTGTTTTCCTCTTTTGGCTGCGTTTCTTTCTGGCGGACTCAGCTCTAATAAATGCTGAATGTCTAGCCTTTAGGTGTTGTCATGTTTCCTGAAGGCCCTTCTCTTCTTCGCTATTAGCTGCTTTCATCTGTTTCTATGAGTTCCTCATTTGCTTATGCAACGTATCTATTTCACGTTGCCTTTTGCTTTTTCTTGGTGGACATTTGGATTGATATTGTTTGGGTCCAAATGTTTCAAGACTAGTTTGGTAGACGATGTCACCGAAAGTGATAAGTTCGTGTTCCAGTGTGCTGTCCCCGATGAGCGAGTCTAGCTTCAGGACTATTTTGCTGTCCAGATCTTCCCACTGCTCCACTGCAGTTGCTACCGGGAAATTGATCCTTTGACGCTGAGCGTTGATGAGATGTTGTAATTCATCGTCTTGGTCCTCAGCTTGGATTTCTTTAGCATTATGGTTTTGAGCCCGGCTTTGGTTTTCAGACGTCTTATCTGCTAGAGCAGTGCGTTACTGTTGGAACGATTTATTGAGACATCCCATTTCAGTCCTGTGGATTTTCATTCCTCTTTCCGATGCAAATCTTCTACCGCATTTACATGGATAGTCCATTTCCAAACCGATATTCAGTGTCCTTAATCTAATAGTCCTTTGGGCGGTTCCGGTCAACATCGAGTTATCGCCTATTGATCCATCATTCTCTCCCCCTTTCGGTGGATCATGGGAGCATGACTCTTGTATAGGTCCAGTAGAAATGAAAGAAGAGCCAAGGGATTGCTATTGTTTTTATAAAAATAATCATCTGTATTATTTTTTACCAGCACAACGAAATACATGCAATCAAGAAAACAGAGAAAAAAATCAATGGCGAAAATGGCAATTACTATTACATACATGTGCAAATAAGAATCTATTATTGCTATAGAAATCCTAATTATATATAGAAACATTCATAGAAGACTGTTTGGGCACACTGTATTCTTTTTGCTCAGTGCAAAGGCAATCGCTTTCTAAATGCCAAGGCATGAGACGACCCCTTATAGGCTTCACAAATATCTTATAAAAACTCTATGCACAGAAATGTTTTATAAATCTTTTCCTGTATTTCTTGTTTTCAGGAAGGTAGATACATTTCGGTGGTACTATAATACATAGCAGGCCTATGTTTGTATGTGAGTGCCTTAAATGCAGTCATGCCAGCAAGGCTCTGGAAGATAAGCAAAATTTTCTTTTGTATGTGTTGATTTTGACTGCTGGAGGAAAGGTGCAAAGTTTTGAATAACAAAGAGTATAACATCTACTTTTTCCAACAACGAAACTCATAGATCTGAACCGACGTATTGTACCTTTTCTTTGCAGCTGATAAATTGTAACAATTAAATAAGTCCCTATTTGGATTTAAACCATGAGAAGCTGTGAATGTCCACGGAGAAAATTTAAATGACAATCAAATTGTAAAATGTAAATAAAACTGGTGCTTTCAGTTGCAGCTGCTTTTTATGTAGATCTCCCGGTCATCCTCGCCTTAGAAAACAATTAGACACAGCGAACTTCTTTTTTTTTTTAAATTGTGTGCTTACTATAAGTTTATTTTGGATTTGATGATTTGATCCCAACCTGTGAGCGTAGCCGTGTCGGCTCTTCAGCGAGCCAAGGGTCTTGGGTACAATACACTTTAACCCCACAATTTCAGGCATAAACAAAATGTGTGATACATAATCTATATCACTAAGCTCTTTTACTGACATACAAATGTAAAGTACCAATAATAACGTATAAGAGTCATTTAACAAATAGGAATTGTGGCGCAGATCATTGTATGTGCTCAATAACTCTGCTGTCTAAGCTAGCAAAACACATTGAAGCTGATACAATAATATTCTCACTGTGAGACTGTTTTTTGGTTGTTTGAATTTTAACTTCTCTTTTCAACTACAAGGTTATATCAGAGACAGCGCTTGGGGCAATTGAAAGCGTGCTGCCACACTGTGATGTAAGGAGCGCTTGCATACGCCACACCTAGTCACATTATCTTGACACCGGGCCGACCAGACTTAGCACCAAATCCATAATGCCAGACACTAGGCGGATCAGCTGCTAATACCAATTTTAAAGTCCTTGGTTTGACTCGGCCGGGGATCGAACCCACGCCTCCCGATCTCTGAGTGAGTGCGCTTCTTGGAGTTGCAGAGCTCAAAAAGTCTCCTGGTTACTATTATGTCATGGAGATATTTTGAAAAATTCCCCCCCCCCCCACCCCCGGGCGTGTTCCATCATACATCTTTCAGACTTATAGATGGTAAAATATGTACTTCAATCTTCTTTGTCATACTTCAACAACATGACTGATATTGGCATTCTAAAAGGTCTTTAACCAGCAAACCAAATTTCACAGTAATGGTCATTATGCCCTAGCCCTTTACAAAGCCAACTCAATAATTCTACAGTTGAAGTCTCGCATTAGTCATACTTCTGATGTAGGTAAGGATAGGTGAGAAGCAGTAACAAGTGCCTAGCCTCATTTAACTATAAATGATGATAACAATTTTCATGGCGTTTTTTTTTTCTAAATAATAACAGCGAACTCATTGCTATCAATCTGAAACATATCAGCACTCGTGCTAGGGCATCTGAAAAAAATTCAACACAATACCTTCATCTATAATTAAAGATTTTCGGTGAGAATTGAGTTTCAGGGCAAACAATACATGAGGTCAAGGTTTTCGTTATCAAAGTATATATTTTCACCTAATTTATAGTTTGTTTCGGTGGGTTTTTTTTAAACCTCTTTAGTTTTTTTTATGCAGTCGGTGGAATGTTTAAAACTGATAAATTGAAGCTGTCCGTAATCTAGAAGTCGGTTTAAAAGTCATTCAGAAGGTATTTTCGAGGCAATAGATAAGTTACTTTGGCTGCATTAATATTCATAACAAATCAGTTCCTAAGTTCAGCAATATGTGGCCTTTTAACCAGTCAGAGATATGAATGGCCGTGAACAATTCGAAATGCTCAAGGTTATTTAATTAATAACTTCCATAGGATAACAAGACAAATAAATTCTGCTGAACAAAAATAATTTTTTTGCTAACTTTTTTTTCCTCTCGAGCCTTCGACTGAGACTAAAAAAACCTATGTTAAGCAAGTCCGCGAAAGTGCCTTTGATAGCACATTAAATGACAGGTTTTGAGTCTCCAGTCTAAATACCATACTTCATATATCCAGGACAATTTTGTGTAAAAAACCAGACATTGGTCAAAGGGGGATACTTGGATATTGTAGGGCATCCGTATATAATAGAATATTTTCCTCATTTTCAGGAGTCTGTAGGAGTTTGGATGCCACAGAAGGCTATGGGTAGGTTTGATTGAGCCAGAGGGAAGACTGAGATATGGACGCGGATGGACAAGATGTAGAGAAGAATCCAGATAGCAAACGAAGAGCTTGATCACCTGTTCATTTCTTGCCTAAGTCATAAAGACAGTCTTGCGGCCTGTGAGAACGGGTCAGGTCTGGTATCTACTGTAAAGTTGTACACCTGTTTTTTTATCCTTTAAATCAAGTAAAGGCCTCATACTTATTAAAAAAATTGTAATAGTTTCATACATTTTCAAGGTTTGAAAGCTAAAAAAACAAAAAAAAAACAAGTAGGCCTATTGTTTAAACATCAAGTTCGTGTAATGTTAAAAATGCAACATCCGACTCATTTTCACCGGTTGTGAGGCAGAGAAACGACAAAGCATGATAATCTCTCAACACAGTCACAAAGACACAATGTAGATAGTATGGACGCATTTTAACATTGCGAAGTCTCTCTCTCTCATTCTCTCTCTCTCTCTCTCTCTCTCTCTCTCTCATCCTCTCTCTCTCTCTCTCTCTCTATCTATCTATCTATCTAAGACCATTCAGCAAGGAAAAAGCGGATTAGGGCAAGAAAGAGCAATACACCAATAAAGATAGCAGGACAGAAGTGGACAGGCATTAAGTTCAGAGATTCCTAGAGAGGCTGAGAGCAGCAGAGAACTGAATTGAATTTAACTGGCTATTGTTTTACAACATATACCATATTCCTCTTTTCATTAGATCTGCAAGCATGAACAGCTTAAAACACTGACAGAAATTATACATATTTAAAAGCATTCGTAAGCTAAGTACAGAAATATGCAGCGTTAGAATATGAAAGAGGGCAGGAGAGGGAAAGAATTGGCCAGAACGATTTTGTGAAAATCCGTATTGGTGGCTCATCGTTTTCTCCTGGGTAACGGAAAATGTACGCCACGAATGTGGGTGTTCCTTGACGAGCGCAAGGGACATGGCGCAGGGTGGACACATCATGAGATGTGACTAAGCGGCACGGGCGCGAGTAACTGGCGCGGTATAAGACTAGCCTTCTGAGGCCCCAATCGTGGGGAGCATAAGCTAGACGAGTCCAGGAAGGAAGGAAAACCAACGAAACCAACCCTCCTTCAGGGTTTGAAGGTTAGGCATTAGGCTAATCCCCCGATCCTGTAAAAAACACATTGATTACAGAAACCAGAAACACTCGAAGAACACAAAACCTTGGAGACACAGTGGAGCCTTCCTCAGGATCAATGACGTGCCTGGGTGAAAGCCGAGAGGAAGCCCAGGAACTGACTACTCCAATTGTCAATCCAAAATCTATCTTAAACTTAGGAAATTGGAATGTGAGAACGATGTACGCCACAGGAAAGGCAGCACAGGTAGCCAAAGAAATGTCTAGGTACAGCATGGACATCTTGGGTATAAGTGAGTGCAGATGGACAGGATCTGGCAAGACTAAACTAACGACAGGACAGACCATCCTATACTCAGGTAGAACAGATGACGATGTACACAAAAAACGGAGTTGCTATAATGTTATCCAAAAGAGCGGAAGCAGCACTCATCGACTGGGCACCAATAAATGAGAGAATCATCAGTGCAAGATTTTACTCAAAGCATATCAAACTTACCCTCAAACACGCATATGCCCCAACAAACGACGCAGAGATTGATATTAAAACAGAATTTTATGAGATGTTAGACGAAACTGTTAGGAAAAGTCATAGGCACGATATTCTGATTGTCACAGGAGATTTCAATGCAAACGTGGGAACCTACCCTAACCATTATGACTCTGTAATGGGCAAACATGGTGAGGGTGAACGAAATGAAAATAGTGAAACACTGTGTGAATTTTGTGCAATGAACGACCTGCTTATCACAGGCACACTATTCCCGCACAAGAAAATACACAAATTCATTTGGGTTTCACCAGATGGGAAAACTAAAAACCAAATAGATCACGCGTTAATCAACAAAAAGTTCAGGACATCTGTAAGAGATACAAGAGTACAAAGAGGGGCAGACGTCTCCAGTGACCACTACCTTGTGAAAACATCACTTAAATTAAAGCTTAAGAGACCACCAAACACAGAAAAAAGCAGATTAAGATATGATGTTGACAAGCTAAAAAACAAGAATATAAGAGAAGAGTTTTGCCTGAAACTACACAACAGGTTCAAGCTATTGGAGAGTGTAGACAATGACCAAAACACAGACACCATCGAAACACTAAGCTCTAACCTAGAAATTGCATACACTGATGCTGCAAAAGATGTTTTTGGATTTAGGAGAAACAAGACTAAACCATGGATAAGCCAGGAATCATGGACAAGAATCCACGAAAGGAAAGAAATATACAAAAAATTGATAAGAACAAAATCAGAACGATTGAAACAGAGACACAGAGATGACTACAAACAGAAAGACAAAGATGTAAAGAAACAACTAAAATAAGACAAAAAGAACTAGCTCGAAGCGAAAGCAAAAGAGACTGAGGAGGCCGCCAGGAATCAGCACTCAAAGACTCTCTACAGCATTGTCAAAACCTCAACAAATGAAAGACCAAGACAAAGTACTGCTATAAAAGATAAAGAAAATAACATTATTACAAATAGTGAAGACAGGAAGAAAAGATGGAAAGAACACTTCAATGAAATCCTCAATAGGAATGAACCAGTAAATCCGGTAATTGAAGAGGAAGCACCAGTGGAGGAAATTAATAGCATAAGTACAGACCCTCCAACCCGAGAAGCAGCTGGAGTGGACTCTATCCAAACAGAATTATTAAAATCAGACCCAGAGCTTACATAAACAATTGTTAGATGAGGTATGGAGAGAAGAAAGAACCCCCCTCCCCCCAGATGGAGGAAAGGACTGATTGTCAAATTACCCAAGAAAGGTGATTTGAAAAATTGTAAAAATTGGAGAGAAATCACCTTACTACCTATCGTAAGCAAAATCTTCAGTCGCATCTTGATTAATAGAATCAGATCTGGGGTAGATAAAAACCTTAGGAAGGAACAAGCTGGTTTTAGGACTGGAAGAAACACAACTGAACAAATTGTTATATTACGCAACACCATAGAACAATGCAACGAATGGCGAGCACCTCTTTACATAAATTTTATAGACTTTGAGAAAGCGTTCTACTCAGTACACAGAGACAGCCTTTGGACTATAATGAAAGCATATGGCATGCCAGTTAAACTGATCAGACTGGTCAAAGCTTTGTATGACGGCTTTCAATGTGCGGTCATAGATGAGGACAAAACCACAGAATGGTTCAATATCAACACTGGAGTCAAGCAATGTTGCAACATGTCAGGGTTTTTGTTCCTGCTTGTGATAGACTTGATCATGAAAAATACAGTAGGGAATGGAGAAAACGGGATCAGATGGAAATTCATGAGCAAATTAGATGATTTGGACTTTGCAGACGACATTGCTCTGCTATCCTCCACCCAGCAACACCTCCAACAGAAAACAGACAATTTGGTACTTCTCAGTCACCGAACTGGACTTCGTGTCAACCCAGAAAAATGCAAGCCACTTAGAATATATGAGAAAAACACTGACAAAATTAGAGTGGATAATGCGACTCTTGAAGATGTAGAAACCTTCCATTACCTTTGGGCAGTTGAATCGAAAATAGGTGGTGGCTCCAAAGACCTGCAGAATAGACTGACAAAGGCAAAAAGCACTTTTTGTAGATTACGGAAACTATGGTCATCCACGTCAGTCAGCCAACATACGAAAATAAAGCTGTATAAGACATTGATCATGCCAGTTCTAATGTGTGGATGTGAAACATGGTGTATGACCAAGGGGGACGAGAACAAAATTGATGTTTTTCAGTCCAGATGCCTACGGCAGATCCTTAGAGTAAAATGGAGTGACAGGATAACAAATAGCAAAGTGTTAGAGACAGCTAGAATGGAAACAATAAGTGGCATCATCAGGAAAAGAAGATGGAAGTACATCGGACACATTCTTCAGAAGGAGGCAGACAGCGACTGCATTACAGCTCTAACCTGGGCTCCAGAGGGGAAAAGAAGGCAAGGACGACCCAAAACCACCTGGAGAAGAATGGTTGAAAAAGAAAGGATGACGACAGGCTGGAGAAGTTGGCAGCATGCCAGAACCATTGCCCTCAACAGGGATGAGTGGAGAACAAGTGTGGAGGCCTTATGTGCCACGTGGCGCGAAGTGGATAGCTGATAGGTGAAAATGTGAGGTGAGAGATTAAAAAAAAAAGATCATTGATCTAAAATATTAAGCCGTGACCCCACTCCAAGAGAAAACAGCAACACAACTAAACTTATTATTATTACTTTTATTGTTGCTACTAATGTTATTGTTGTTGTCATTATTATTATTATTATTATTATTATTATTATTACTATTATTATTATTAGTAGTAGTAGTAGTAGTAGTAGTAGTAGTAGTAGTAGTAGTAGTAGTAGTAGTAGTAGTAGTAGTAGTATTGTGATTATTGTTATTATTATTATTATTATTATTATTATTATTATTATTATTATTATTATTATTATTATTATCATAATTATCATTATTATCATGATGATGATAATGATTGTTATTGTGTTATCGTTTTTTTCTGTTTTTCTCAGGTTTTTTCTCTCTTCCGTTTCTACTTTCTCTCTCCCTCTTTAACTTCACAGTATTAGTCCAGTCAATTTACGCCAAAAATAGCCTTGACGGGAAATCTC
>BMAT01003378.1:8599-19534 GCA_019649035.1 Elysia marginata
CTCTCTCTCTCTCTCTCTCTCTCTCTCTCTCTCTCTCTCTTCTTTTGCGTTTTATATGTCGGTCTCTGTCATGACCAAAGTATGCTTAATGGTTTTTGATATGAAAGTTTGTTTGCCTTGCTGTATGTCCCTGTGTCTCTCTTCCCTCTATTTTCTTGCCATGTTCTTTGTCCTCTCTTTAAATACATTTTTTTTAGGTCATTGCAAATTTGTTTCTAGTTTTAGAATTGGACTAGACTTTCCTGCAATAGTTCTACTTCAACGTCATATTTGCTGTTAGTACCACGGATAAAACTATGCAGCAATATGTATGATCGCAATAACGTAATAGCATCATGGCTTGTAGTTTGTTTGCGCTTTATGGCTTTGACGATCATCAATAGTCAATGATTTCACTAGAGAAGCTGCTGAGAACGTAAATATTTTTACACCGTATACTTAGATTTCCGACGCCCTCCTGATCGTAAAATGGCAGAAACAACAATACAAAAACGGTGAAAACAATGTCAGGCCAACTTTGTGCGGTTTTTATAATGTGTATCACCAAACCTATTGATTTTTTCTGACCTTAATCGGTTTTATTGCTGCATGATTGCTCATAACAATTAATGAATATGGTTCATAATATTATGCCATGAAGTTGTAGCAAGCTAGCTTTACATGGATCGTAAAATTTAGAATAACTGGAGTAAGACAGTCTTTGGTTCAGTTCAAGCCGATTATAGTACATGTATGAGAGGATGTGGTTAAATTTATTACTGTTTACATCTTACGAGCTGAGAATTCTGGCGCCATGTGTCGTACTTATCATAAATGCCGAAAGCTACTGAACAAAACTTAATTATTGGTCAAGGCAATGGTATGCCAAATCCCTTTTTATTTATATGATCAAACCATCATTGATCTTTGGTCGTGACCTTCATCGATCGAACAGACGTACGGCGATTTATAATATGAACGTTATTTATGACGTAAGCCATACTATCCATTTTTAGTGTGTACTTTCTCATAGCAAACAAGATTGCCACCCACCATAAAGTATTTTAAGAACTGGAGTAAGTCAGTGTTTGGTTTAGGCAAAGCCTAATATACTGTCTATCACTTCGTATCAACTTTATATAACTGGCAAAGAGAAATCGATAAATTATGATGTGTATGTGTAAATTCTAGATTTAACTTACATTTCGTCTTTAAAGCGTTGTTTCATGCCCCGTACAGGACATTCTTCGAACGACTTCTTCTCTTCTTTGTAAAATCTAACGCATTCTCAATGTCAACAAAAATGTAACCTCTGCCATCCAGTGATATACTATAGTTATCTACACACGCTCACTCTCTCTCTCTCTCTCTCTCTCTCTCTCTCTCTCTCTCTCTCTTTCTCTCTCTCTCTCTTTCTCTGTTCTTCTTCTTCTTTTTTTTTTTGCTCATTATAGTATATCACTGCTGCCAACTAGAAAAATAGTACATCATTTAAGAAAAACTCAATAAACGGAAGAAACTGCTAGAAACATGTATGCACCACCGCTCGCTTTTACTAGCAAACGTGTGCGCACCGGACCATCAACACAAGAGGAAACAGGCTAACGACTCAAAAGAGGTGTCGTTCGAAGAGTGTCCTTAACCGATGCACCAAACAACGCTGTAACGACGAAATGTAAGTTAAATCTAGATTTAACACATACCCAAGCTTCAAAATCAAGAGAAACGTTGAGCACTTTCTTCTGTTGTACAAATACGAGATTCTTACGTAAGTAAATTATGAAATTCACCATGTAGAACAAAAGACAAGAAATAATCAGATTTTATAAGGTCTTTTTTTTCAAATCAAAATTGTTGACCTTCGAATCATTTGTGTTTGGTTGCAAGACTGAATAATGCTCGATTTTTCCATAAATACTTTTCGGAAGCGGAGCAGCGTGGCTCAGTGGTTAGCGCGTCGGACTTGTGATCCGGCGGCTGGGGGTTCGATTCCCAACCACGACGCATGTTGTAACTGTTTTTCGAAAGCAATTTATCCACACTTTCCTCAGTCCACCCACCTGTAAAATGGGTACTAGCTATAGGCAGTGCTTGAAATTTGTAGAATGTTAGTATTTGAGCGCCCAATAGGCAGCCGTGCTGTAATGCTCTGAAATATGAGTTGAATTTGCTTTGGTGTGTATTGGCCTTCGGTGGTGGAAGACTATGATCCATATAAAGTCGTAAATGTCTCAGCTATATGTTTAAGTTTGGGACATCTTCCAGCAGTTAAGCCGGTCGATCTAAATTCAATCAAAACAGCATGCGACCTCAGCTGTAATGAGCGTGTGTTTCCTCCTTTTAACAATAAAAGTACGCTTTTAACCAAACAAGGGCCTCTTGCAAGGGTGTTGGGAGAGAAAGACGTTCTTCTTACGCTGAGGTAGAAAGAATGCTGTTTAGGTAGTAACAAAAATTGAGTGAAAATATTCATTTAACTGTTTTATCTACTATTAACTAGAAAGTTGTACGACCTCTAGATGCTTAAAACTTGATCTTGCGTGCACGATAAAGCCCCTTCTGTGCACTTTATTATTTAGCATGTTTTGCCTAGATTCAATTGTTGAAGTAATTAGGTTATTTTATAGAAGTGCTTGTTTATCTTCAGAAATCTGCAGGGAAGATCTTGTTCTTAAGGTGAAAAGTATTACACTTTACGCAGCTGTAAAATCATACTAATTGTAGCATTGCACTCTTCACAAATTCTGCCCGGTACAATGATCAAAGTGCTGAATATGCAATCAAAAACATGTATTGGAGTTGTTACACTTTGATAATCCCTGACAAAATTATCTCCCTTGGTTTCTTCTCTGCTTGCCCACTACCATCCTAAACAGTATCGCCCAGTCTGTGGTGTCATTTTAATAATACTCTTATGTTTTTATTAGGCTGTTAATAAGCTAGTCTTTCAACACCTCTTTTATAGAACAGGGAACCTGGAGTTGGTGATGGTGAGAAGTCATTGGTTGATTGTCTTTTTGTAATCTTTACTGCAGTCCCGTGATTAGTAATTAAACTAAGTTTTCCTATAACGAAATCTGCCATAGACCTAATTTGGTAATTAAAGATCTACGAAAAGTTTTTAACCAAGGTAAGAAACGTTTCTGAAATCAAATTGAGATTTAGCTCATAAATTCAAACCATTTCATTTCCAAAAATAGCTTTTCATGTTTCACGCCTACGCTTAAGCCAAACTTGTGTCTTTATCCCTTGGTTTGGAACTTTATTCAAGGCTAATCCTATGGTCGGGATCTCACACAGCTATAATAACTTTTTAAACAAAAGTTCTAGCTGGATTATTTATTTTTGTTGTTGATGTTGCAAAATTTAATGTCGTATCAGTGGAACGTGTCCTTAATGGGCGTTTGTTGTTTTTTTTTTATCTTCTAGTGTCAATAGCGCTCTCATACCTACTTTTGTGTCTCTGTCGAGGATGTGGTCCGTCTGGGTCATGACAGAGTTATTTATCGATAATGCCTTTTCTGCTTGTTGTTCCTGGTAAACACTTAGCCCTTTGTTGTGTCTCTACGGTTTTCTCTAGGCTGCCGCAAACATAATGATGTGATGTGTCTTACCTGTTACCACAGACTTTCCAGCTGATAATTAATTCGGTCATTAATGATAATAATAAATTATGTAGCTGTAGATTTAACACAGCAAAAGTACAATGACTTTCTGAGGGTTTGTTAATCCCAACGAGTTTTTACCTTTAGCTTCTTCGTCCCCAAAGTCAGTATAACTACTAAACCAGATTTTTTTGCACATCATCTACTATTTACTTGTAAACGTCTCTTATAAGTAAAAAAACACGTATGTGATTTGAAGTGAATTTTAACACTTATGGCAGTTATTTTTGTGAATGATGGGTCATGACATCCTGTTTGGATTTTTTGTGACGGATACCAAAACATCCAATAAAAAACTCTTTTTTACATATAAGTGTAACGTTACCATCGAAAGACATTGTGATAAATTCCTTTAAAATGAAGGTTATGACATTCTACCTAAAAAAGACGTAAAATGGTCAACAAATACAATCAATTACAATCAGGAACATCGATCTTTCTCTTAAAAACTTACCCGGGACATCTCGAACTTGACTCCTAACAGCATAAAAGAGACATTTTTTTGCATTGTAAATCTCAAGTACCATGCCTATGACACAGATAATTTTTTTCAAGTGGTATTAGTAAAGCTTTATTGTTCATGCATTAGTGACAAAATTTATGGGTATTTTTTTAAAGACCTAGAGGATTTTTTTCAGAACTTCTACACAGACTTAAGAACGCTCTCATGTTGTGAAAAACTCACTTCTTTTGGACTTTAAAAAGCTTATAATTGACATGAATTTAAACTGTTTCATTTTCTTTTCGATGCTTTAAATTTGACATTACCTCAAGACAAACATTTAGAATATGTTTGAATTTTTTTTTTAATTTCCATAACAAAATCTCCGACTTTCGAAAAGGAAGGAATACTTCAAACACTTTTTTTTGTTAACATTTTAAAAGTTCTTTTGCTATCAGCATGTCGGTATTTTAAATCGAGTATAAGCTCAACGTCTAGCGTTTATTTTAAGCAGTTTTTTATTTTAAGAATATCAAGCATTGCGCATTAATTTCAAGATGGAGGTTTCATGTTCGATGACTATTACGGTAATTTAACGTTTTACGAGTTGCATATATAACAAATCGTAACTTTTTTGCGCGTTTTTTTTTCCTCACCACTTTTGTAAAACTCTTCTTTAACTAAAAAGTAAAGTGTGGTAACTAAAGTTTGTGATAAATCTCACAATGTAATGCTTCCTATTTATATATCACTTACAACCTTTCATATTGGAAGGATCCATGTAAAAAAAAAAACGCCTCACTGGTCCCTGAAACGGTGCGCAACTGTCCGTATGCGCCATGTGAGACAGGCTTCATGTTATCGCAGTGGTGACATGGCATAAGCTACTATTCTCAGTCCCAAGGCAATTGGTGCCGAAGCTACTAGAAGACGAAGGTTCGAATCATACTAAAGGCAGGCATTTCGGCCATTTCCTCTTACAGCTATAAAATCTTCCAATCATTTAAGCTAACCTTAGCAGGGTACGGCTACGCCGAAAAAAATCCCAGACAGTCTTTAATAACTGTGTAAAAACTCTCTCAATCGGCTTTTGATAAGCATTAATTTTGTTCCGCGTCTTTCTTTGTTTCACATCAACAGAAAAATCAACCTAAGTAAAAGCTATGGACAGCAATCATTGCGCCGCGACGATGATTGAGAAAGACGTTGTGGTTATCGGAGCTGGCATCTCAGGCCTGGTCACAGCCAAATGTCTCAAAGATGACGGCTTTGACGTGGTCATGTTGGAGAGATCTGGAGACATCGGCGGCCTGTGGACCTACAGGGAGGATGACTATGGTGTCATGAAGTTCACACACATGTGAGTACACCTGATATCATGGATTAGAATTATGTGAGGCAGTATGAATGAATCAGGTGCACGTCAGAAATAAGTCTAAATAAGTATAGTAACTTAAATGTATTAGAACTGGATTACATGCCTTTTACGAGGATGGGAAAAAGTACAACCCTATCTTATCTTTTTTGAGTAAATCTACTGTCACAGTAAAGACAATGAAAGTAGTTAAATGAATATTAGAAAGTATGATATTTTATTGCTCTAGTTCTATCTTAGAGAGACTTGTGCCTGATTCTCTCAGGTTGTCCCTCATATCGATGCTCCGATGCTCGTAAAAGATGATGACGATGACAATAGTGTCGATTTCGATGACGATTACGATTGCAATAGTAATGAATACTAATTTAGTTTAGTAATCCAAATTACGATGACGATAGTGTCCATGTCGATGGTGATTACGATTATGATAGCAATGAATATCAAATTGTTTTAGTAATTCAAAAATAAATTACATTTATAAAAGTTTTTAAAAAAATGAAAGATTAATGTTGATATCTTTAATGGTAAGTACAATGCTAATAATACATAACGAGGAAATCCACACCACGGTGGCTCAATAAATAGGAGTAAACATCATGAAATCATTATAATTAAATGTAATAGCTAAGCTTATCCCAGTTATATTTCTTATGAAAGGTCAAGGGCAGACAATATTAATAGTGATGTATTGTTGTTGTTATTATTATTGTTTTTTTTTTTTTTTGGGGGGGGGTTGTCATTTCTCACAGGTTTCGTGTTACGTGTATAAAAAAAGGATTTTTAAATTAGTACTACGAAACAAATGGAGGATAGAGAGAATCAGAGAAGAAGGAGTGGTCCATGTCTTAACATACAAATAAGTCGGGAAAAATAATAGTACTTAGTAGAAGTCAATATAAATTATTAAAAAAGGTCAAGGCACCAGTTTCTTCCCTCATGATAGTGCCTACTTTTGTGACACAAACACGCCAGTAAGATTATTTTAAAATGTTTTTTCAATTTTGTTTTGCCTCAAGGTCTCAAAATCTGTTCGACTTTTAATCCGTTTAAGAACACCTTGACACACAATAAAAAATCGATTATCAGCATATTAAATGTCTATCCCGGAACTGGTTAGATTTTTATCAAAGGCAGACATCATTGATTGCTGCTTTTTTTTTCAAGGGCAGAATGCCGCTATAAAAAAAGAAAAAATAAACTCATTGTTTTTATCATTAAAAACGTGATAAAAATATGCAAACTGATAATGCCAAAAAAAATAGTGTTTAGTTTTTATTGAGCTTTTGTTGGAGCTAGAAAAGTCGGTGGTCGAGATCGATGGTGTTACACTTTACGGCATGCAGCTTTTGACGTTATCTTGAATTTAGATTAGCTGTGGAACGTGTTTGCTACTGATGTTGCAACTGATAACTTAATTATTCCTTGACCTTCGTTCAACATGATTTATGTTTATTTTACTGCTACATATATGTAGCAGTCATACATATATGGTTGTTTTTTACTCATATCATTTTTATTTATTAGAGATTGAGAAGTTGGGAGTGATATTGGGTAGTAGAAAAATAACAGTAGCGGCGCTTCTTTGGAAGTCTACACCCGGGGATATTACAGAATTCATGTAACTAGGGCCTAGATGTAAAGATTTTCTTTAGACATTTTCTTTTCGTTTAATCAAGAATTCAACATCTAAAGCTGAAAGTAGGAAAGAATCAAAATTGAATTTTCAATAAATATCGGGCACGTAAGTTTTAAAACATTGAACAGTACTTCAAGGCCAGCTGGTCAACCCATTTTATTTTCACATCATAGCAATTTTATCTTTTCTGCGGCTGCTTATTGTTTCTTTAATATTGTTTATTTAGCGATGTCTTATTTTAATAATCCTATGGTTGATGGTTTTATGATTTTGTCAATATCGTTTTTTCCTAGCTTCAATTAAATAGATAGAAATAAAGAAAATGAGTTAGATAGAGAGATCGACCAACAAAGAAACGGAGAGAATAAAATAGAAAGAAATGATATTGACAAAAAGATATTTAAACAGAAAGAGAGAGGAAGAGAAGTGCCAGAAGAGTCACTAAAAAGAGGGAGAGGGTAGGCGAGAGGAACAGTGTGAAGGGAACGAAAGAGAAATTTGGAAAAGGGCCGAGTAAGACAGGCAAACAGGCTGACAGGTAGACTGATAAGGTATTGACCAACAGGTTGACAGATAGACAAACAGACAGACAAACTATTGACTAACAGGTTGACAGATAGACAAACAGACAAACAATTATTGACCAACGGGCTGACAGACAGACAGACAAGCTATTGACCAGCCGGTCGACAGATAGACCAACAGACAGACAAGCTATTGACTAACAGGCATAGAGATAGACAAACCGACCAAAAAACTATTGACCAACAGGTTGACAGATAGACAAACAGACAGACAAGCTATTGACCAACAGGCTGACAAACAGACAGACAAGCTATTGACCAACAGACTGACAGATAGACAAACAGGCAGACAAGTTATTGACCAACAAACTTACAGACAGACAGACAAGGTATTGACCAATAGGCTGACAAATAGACAAAATGACAGAAAAACTATTGGCCAACAACCTGACAGACAAACAAGCTTTTGGCAAATATACTGACAGATAGAGAGACAGACAGGCTATAGGCCAACAGCTGACGGATAGATAGACAGACAGACAACCTTATTACCAACAGGTATACATGTACACAGATTATCCTAGACTTTTCGAATGACCAAGAATATATGTTAAATTTGAAGGGAGTACAGTATAAAAAACTGCCATAGCCACGTGCCTGTTTAACACTATTTCCTTACTATTGGCAACACAACTGTAACAACTGTAATATTTGTTGTTTCCCTGCCAGCAATGTAAGCAAGTACAACTATGCTTTCTCGGACTTCCCGTTTCCCGATGATGTTCCGGACTTTCCACATAACAAAGACATGTGCAAATATATCCACGACTATGCTGAACACTTTAAACTCTCAAAACTTGTGCAATATCATTTTATGGTGACATCCATAGAGCAGATAGGTGAGTTGTTTTGTTTTTCTAATGGTGCAACTTATTTACAAGGGGTAAAATGTTTAAGGTACTTTCTGTATAAGAAAAACTTCGTAATTCCATAAGAGATATTATATTATTTGACAAAAATTCAATTCCCTCTCCTTTCACTTTCTGTCTTGTAGCGCCTTTTTCTGTCTTTCGTCTCGTCTGTTGCTACATCTGAGTTTATGATTCTTTTCCTTTAATAACTTATAATTTAATTATACTTGCCGATTAAAGATCAAAGATCGGTTCTGGCAAATTCAAGAAATTTTCAATGCTCTGGTTCACATAGTTTTTTAACAAAGTAAATTAGTCCCAAAAAATAAATTACAAAAAACCCAGCAACTTAATTTATTTTACAGCTGTAATAGTTATAAAATAAAGATTGCCAGCCCCAATCTTGACCTTCACAGGATACAATAGGTAAGTGCAAAACGTAAAAAGAGTATCGATATGTTTCACCTTAAATGGCTTCACCAGATAAAAAATATATAACAAGTCTTTATCCTACAGAACTTATACTTATCTTTCACCAGTGCGTGCACTAACATTAACCTTGGATTTTTACTTGAATCCTGATATAAATCGATAATTGGTACCGAGAAAAAAACATGTTGACTTTGAGCAAGAGTCTAATGTATCCACTCCCAAAAAATGGGTAATGAAATAGAAGATGAAACTGTCAAAATAATACAGTTAACTTTTAGAAAGACGAATAGTTCCCCCATGAAAGTTTTGTTTATAAATAAATTCTGATGTACTTCGATGTTTCCCAAAAAGTTTAGTACTCTCTCTCTTTGTCTCTCTCTCTTTTTTTTCTCACTCTCTCGCTCTCTCTCTCTCTCTCTCTCTCTCTCTCTCTCTCTTTCTCTTTCTCTATCTCTCTCTCTCCTTTTGACTAACATCGATCATACCAAAAATGATAATAATAATAATAATAATAATAATAATAATAATAATAATAATAATAATAATAATAATAATGATAACAAGAGACTGATACCGCACGCAAATTCTTCCTTCAAAACACCCATGCTCTGGAAAAAACTTTACGAACTTTAACAAGTTAAGTCTGTCATAGAAACATATTAACTTCATCATCAAGATAAACCTATAGCATTCATAATGTTCTAAGTCATTTACTAAAAAAAACACCAACGAAGCATTCATCTAAATATTCATGGGTTTTTTCCAATAAATGTTTTTCTAACACCTTTCAATGTTAGTCATAGCGTCTACTTACCTAACTGTTAATGGCTTAATTGCTCTATATTACATTTTTGTGTGTTTTGAGATACAATATTACATAATCTATTATTTTGTCCTCAGATAGTAAAAATAAACTTAATGTGCATGCAGTTTGAGTAAAAAAAAACAGATTTAATGTGACTGTCATGATTAGTTAAAACAATATCTCATTCATATAGTTTCGAAAAAGCATTAATGGTTATCACGATTAAGATAGAAGGAACCATATGGTTTAAAATACAAGTAGCGTGTCGTGATTTAGTTCGCAATAGGTTTTAATGAAGGTAATATTTTGCTACATCTCTTCCTTTGTCTAGATAGCGCAGAGAGAGAGAGACAGGGAGACAGACAGACAGAAGATGGACTATCTGCTTAAAACTTATTAATCATTAATTTTGCTACAAGTGCTTATATGTTTACTGGGTGGGTTAATAATCTCTTCTTCTAGGATATCGCTCTGTTATTCAAATGAGAATAATACGCTGAAAAGAGTACTACTCTTTTGTTTTATTTATGTAATGTTTGTATCAGAGATGACAATCTGAAGGCTAATTAATTTTCTACTTTGTGAGCACTGCAGGGTTCCATAAGTTTTGTATGTTTAAATAGATAGTTAAAATTATTATCTTCGCCTTTGATTCCTTGCCTTGACTACCCAGGAGAAAAATGGCGGGTGACAGGAAAGCAGTCCAAACCAGGGTCACAGGGTGAAGGTCAGGAAGTCACTTACGTCAGCCAGTTTGTTGCCATCAGTACCGGTCATCATGCAAAGCCAACCTGGCCAAAGATCAAAGGGCAAGAAAGTTTTCCAGGTAGGTGGTATTTCTAGTGGAAAAGAGAGAATTTTGTCTTGATTTTGTTTCAAACAGAGAGCTTGCCAGATATTTGTTAAAACTAGTAGTTTGGTGTGGGAGTCGCATAAAGACATGATTGATTTTTTACCGAAATCGATTTGTAAACTACCTCAGGAATTTGATGCTACATTGATTTGATGTGACACTTACTAGCTGTAAGATTTAGACTTTTTTTTCATTTTGTTAAAAAACTAATCAATGAATCTACAGATTCGTTATTTTTGTTTCTTTGTATGGCCATCGAAACTTAAGTCTGCACAAAAAGAACTATTACATCACCCCCCCCCTATTTTTT